>JAPMOQ010030349.1:2961258-2983317 GCA_026543055.1 Argiope trifasciata | reverse complement strand
AATTTTAAACGTGACTGTGGTAAGTTTTATTTAGAATGTTTATTTTTAATACTTGACTCTCAATATTATTGAATTTAATTTTAATATCCATATAATCTATTTAAGCGTACAATTGAGATTTATGACAGTCAAATTTTTTAATTGAAAAAATACTAAGTACGGGCATATAAACATATTTCGCCGCTTATTTTATTCGTTTAAGTAGTTATAAAATTGAGTTGCTTAAGAATTTTATAACTTATAAATAATGGTATTTTTGTATAAATAATTCAGATAGATTGTAAATGTTAGTTTTAAGCATGAAGTGTGAGATAATTTCAAATCAAAATAAATGTTTTTTTAGGTCATGCATTTCAATTAGGATGCTTGGAATAGTTTTTGGAACAACTTTGATATACACCCCCAAATTGGAAATTTGGCGACTTTTTTTTCTCACCAAGCAAAATATCTGCTTTTGGCGCCTTTTTTTTCTCGCCAAGATGGATTTTCGCGAAACACAAATAATTAATCCTACCTAAAAAGCAACCCTAAAAAGTCCGTAGGGAGTGCCAGATTTGGCGCGTAATTTTTGGGGGTGTATATCAAAGTTGTTCCTAGTTTTTATATATTCATCATATATAAAATGAATTATGATGAATATATATTTTATATATTCATCAAAATAGTTTTTATATAGTAATTATAGTTTTTATATATTCATCACATCATATTATGAGACTAAATTTAAAATAAATGTGGCCTTTATACGTTATAAATTATGAAATATTGTCTTACCTCAAGAGTGGCTAATCGGTATTCTTAAAAACTACCCATCTAAAGAAAAGACTAATCTTAAATATTTGTAGCTGAAACATATATTTTTTTAATTCAGAATTACATTTTAAAAATCCGACCGCAATTGAAACAGACATTAAATCAATGACCTGTGCAATATATATATATATATATATATATAAGTATTTAAATAAAAAATTTTCATTTGTGATAATTTGTCAGAATGAAATATATCTGTGTGTGTATTTACTAGAAGTATTGTTTTGAGATTTATTAAACTTTTATTCTTGTGTATAAAAAATACCTGTAAACTCTTAGTAAAAATTTAAAAAAAAAACTTATTAGATATAGTAAAAATAAATAAATAAGATCTGGAATAATTTTTATCGATGATGGTATGAATTTTATTTAGCATTTTTTAAACTAAATCTTTTCAATATTATAAATGAAATTTTTTATATTCATGCATTATAAAAGCATTCATTCACTTTTCTATCTACTAAATTTTAGCTCCAGCAATTCAAAAGCTAACATTTTAAAACTGACATTTTTTTTTCTTTTTCTTCTGTTTTTTTGAAATTGTAACTGTTACAAGAACATAATGACTTACTATTGAAGAGCTTAAAAAGAATATTTCTTTTACCTGCTGCATATATTTATCAATTGTAAATGATTCTTAAAATTGTTTCTGTAGTTTGACCGTGCAGACTTTGCATAAGGACTGCAAAATTTGATCTATGGTATAGATTCCTTTTAATGATTCTCTTTGATTATGGATATATGCCAAATTTATTTCCATGTTAAATAATTTATTTTATGCAAACTGTGGAGAATAGAATTACACCTGCCTAGGTATCATTCTTATCATTTAATCAAAGTTACAAAACCATCTTTATTTATCTTTGTCATTTTCTAAAGTAATGTGTTAAATTAAACGAATTGCTGAAAAGGCTTCTTAATTTTGAATATTGAGTTACTCTGCAATTACATAAATTGAGCATTTGCTTTCCAGATTAATGATTTCTGTTGCTAAGAAATAGTGACAGCTAATGTAAATAAATTGTTTTTGTGTTCAACTTCATTTTCAAATTTGATCTCTATATATTAATTGCATATCATTAGCAAACTTTTGGCTTAACTTTATAGCATTGGTAAACTTAAAGGGTTAATCACATGTCATTGACAAACATAGTCAATTTTCTGCTGATCAGATTAACATTTTTGAGGATTAATCATTGGTTGTAATATACATGGAAGCGTTCTCATAAAAAAAAAATTGCCTAGTTCATAGTTGATACAGAAATAGTTCCAACATTAAATAATACAGTGTAAAAAAAAGCTATATTTTTAAGATTCTTTTGAATTTTATTTAACATTTTTATTTATCTCATAAATAAAAATTGGAGAATAAATTTTAACTTATTTATTTAAAATACTCATTTTTAAAATCTTGAATATCATATTAACTTTTTTATTTTAATTTGCAGGAAAATGGAAGATGAACGCTTTCAATCTTTGGTTAAAGACCCAAGATGTAGGGACATTCCAAAAAATGTTCGAAAAGTTAAGGTTGATAAAAGATTTAAAAAATTGCTGAGGCATAAACAATTTAAAGGAAGTAATAGGATTGATGAACGCGGTCGTATTGTGAACTTTTCAACTTCAGAAAACCTGAAGAAACTATATAATTTAAAAGATTCAAGTGAAGAAGAATCATCAGAAAAATCTGAAGAGGAACAGGAAGATACAAAAGGAAATAAAGCATCTCCTTTGAAAATTAAAAAAGATGGAAAGTCCAGAAAAGATAAGCCATTTGGTGTATTGGAAACTGAAGGGAAAAAATTGAAGGATAAAAAAACAAAGCATTTAAAAAAAGAGAAAACAATTACTTCAAAACTAATTCATAATTCATCAGAAAGTGCTGCAAGCTTGGATAAGAATACAGATTCAAGTGAAGAAGAGAATGGATCAGTTAATTCAGAAGATGAATCAGAGAATTTAAATAATAATTCAGTAACTACTGAAAGGAATAAAAATCTTTCTCAAAAACAAAAAGTTAAAACTGAAAATCTCAAATCAAAAAAATCTGACTATTTAGCAGATGGAAAGTTGTCAGGCATGTATTATTTGTAGACTAATTCCAAAAAATTTTATATGTGTGTGTTTTTATATATGCACTATGGTATGATACAAATCTTTATTTCCTTTTTAGGATGTTCATTTAATTCAAAGATTAAATTGGATATTTGCATTATGAATACTGTGTAAGCATAGATTGACTCCATCAGAGATATATATTTTAAAATTAGAATTCATCTAAATTTTGCTTAGTTTGCTATCCTTTTTATAACTTATCTATCCTTTTTAATGCATATTAACATATGCAGTGTTTTGCACACAAAAAGTCCTGTCAATACTGCTACGTTAAATGATGGCAGGGTCGAGATATCAAATCTAACGAGAAAACAAATTCTTTAATTCTTTCTCTCATTTATTATTGTAATTCTATTTATATTATATTTAAAATAAATTGAAAAATAATTGAGTGTCATGTTGTTGAGTCAATTTTATGCTGACTTGAAGAAACAAAAAAATGGTATCAAAATTGTTTGCTAACTTTTTGATGTTTTCTTTGAAATTAAACAAAATCATTTGTTATCTATTGTAGAATAATGGATTGCTTCAAATAAATTTGTAGGATTAGAATTATTTCTGATTAGTGGTATTAGAATTGATAAATGTATACCTGAGTTCTTAAAAAATCAAGAATAGATTAAATTCTTCATAAAAACAAATAACAGTTAGATTTTCTTGCATATATTTTGAAATAAATAAATAAGTACTATAAATAAATAAACAAGTCTGAAATAGG
Source organism: Argiope trifasciata (assembly GCA_026543055.1). Classification (NCBI taxonomy): domain Eukaryota; kingdom Metazoa; phylum Arthropoda; class Arachnida; order Araneae; family Araneidae; genus Argiope; species Argiope trifasciata. The sequence goes on along the minus strand of JAPMOQ010030349.1, from coordinate 2,979,671 downwards.
TTTAAAAAATTCAATACTAAAAACATCAATGTTTATATTAAAATAAACTTAAAAAGTTAGATAATTAAAGAATTTATTTAAATTTCATATTTCCATATAGTCATATGAATTTCATAATATCATTTCAATAGAATCTATTGAATATTCGTTAGTTACCAACAAGTAAATATTTTGCCAATTTTCATTTTAATACGGGCATTTTTTTTTTGATGCAGAATAAAAATTGGATATGAAATTCTAAACTGTTGTTTATTTTCATTTCATGTTATTGAACACAAGATACTGTGGAACTTTTAACTATTTAAATATCAAGTAAATGTTTAGTTACTGTGAATTTATATGTAAAAAAAAGTATTATTTTCTCCCAATGTTCTTTAAATGTCATAGTACTGATAACTGGAAGGTGAATAGTGGTTAAATATAAAATTTTTTAAATCTTCCTTTTAGATACTTCAGCAGAAGAGGACAGTTCTGATTCAGATGACTTGGATGATTCAGATTCCACTAGTGACATTTTTGCTGATCGTAAGTTTTCTTAAAGAAAATATTTAGTATTATATGAATAATTTTTATAAATATTTAGCATTGCATTAATAGTGACTTTGTTAAAAAGTTTAAATATTGGGTAAAAGTGAAGTTAAGTGTGGCGCCAAGGATGCCAAGTTAAAGATGATGGACAAAATAAACATTTTTGTGAGAAATATGGTTACCACTTTCTGCATTAAAATTATGATGTTAATTGATAAGTATTATAATTTTATTTTATTACAGATTCATTTAATCTGTATCAGAGATGTTTTATTAATTTTTTTTAACTTTAGAGATTACTATTGTTGCTTATCTTAACAATTTTGAAGAAGATTTCTAAAGCAACTGTGTTGGTCTGTTGTGTAAAGAGCAGATTTAGAGCACATGATGCCTGTAGCCATCTGAAGAAGGCACTAAGCAAAATTTAACTTAAAAAACATCACACAGTTTCACCAACAAATTTAACATAAGGCTTATGTGGATAACAGGAACAATGCATACAAACTTGCTTTCCTAACTTCATCAATTCATAATATATATATATATATATATGTTCCGCTCACCCTTCATTCATTCTGCGGATTTTAAATATTTACTTTTATTCCATTAATCAAACATCTGTTCTTGCATGAGTACTCATACAACAAATTATCAAGGGAAACTGCTGTTAGAGCATGAAAAGAATTATGAAATTGCAAAAAATTCAATCACTGAGGGTATTTAAAGTAAGAAGGCAGACGATTTCATAATGTAATTTTTTTGACATTTTTTAAAACTGCATACTATCAATTAAAAATTACAAAATAGTACATATTTTTCATTCGTAGTGATATCAAAAATAAAATTTCAGTGTCTTATTTGTTGTAAAATGAAAAAAAAAAGCTCTTAATTATGATAAAAACAAAATTAAAATCTGTAATTGAAATTTTTATTATTACTTTTAAGTTAACATTTTTCATAAAATAGTTGTACAACTGAACTATTATACAAAGTAGTAAAGAAAACAGCTTTAGGGTTGCTTGAAAAGTGTTTTGTTGGTTTGCTATATTGGCAACAAAGTCAAGGGGCACATTAATCTTCACTTTAACCAAATATTGATTTAAAATGCTTAATAAGAATGCAGTATGAGTACTTTACTCATCTTTGCTGATTTTAAATACTCGTGCTATCATGAGCCTCCATTAACCACAATTAATAGTAAACAGTTTATTTTAGTTTCAGAGAAAAGTCTCATTCATACACAGCAAGAATTAACAACAAAATAATAAGAAAAAAAGGTATTTATTATGTTGTGATGAAGCACCAGCTTTGCATGATTTAGAAATCATCATGTAAACTCAAATTTTGAATGTTATGAAAATGCTTGTATTTTCCCCCCTTCTCGTATCTATGGTGTCTTGGTATTGTTTCTGAAGCACCAGCTTTGCATGATTTAGAAATCATCATGTAAACTCAAATTTTGAATGTTATGAAAATGCTTGTATTTCCCCCCCTTCCTGTATCTAAGGTGTCTTGGTATTATAGATTCCCATATAATTAAATTAAAATGCTGTATTTTTACTATGTTATATGGAAATATGTGTTATTGAAGTTTTGCAATACAGGAAACTTGTGCAGGAATCTTTGGCTCATAAATTTGCTATATTGCATAGTTTTGGATAATAAATTAAAAATATGCAACTTTTAAACTTTTATGAGTTTTCTTCTAAAATATCATTTGCAATTAATCGCAAAAGAGAAATCCCCTTCTCATAATATCTATTTATGGGTTTGTATATTAAAATTCTTTCCACTTCATCCTGAATTTAAGGTTGAATGTAATGAAGAAATTCCCCAAAATACATTGATAACATTTGTTGAATGTTCATGAACATTACAGTAGAAGATACCCTTCGATAATTAGTTACAATCAGTGTTGCAATGGATTTTGTTTGTCAGAAGCATTCCCTTTCTTAAATATTAATAAAAGATCTTTATATTTATGCATTAATCAGAGCATTAAAGCATAAATAAGCTTTATGCATTTGTAAAAAAACTCAATTTTCTATTAATGTATAAGGAGATGCCTGCATCTTGCTGAAATTTTTTTTTGCTAGTTTAATAAAACAATACCTTTTATTCTACATCAAGTTAATTTAATAACTGATTAGAAGATAATAAAAATACTGTTTTAATAAAAAAGTAATATCATACATCTTGTTTAATGTTTTTTAATGTAATTTTTTTTAGTGTTGATGTATTTGAAATTTATTTTACTAATCTTTAAATATTTTTAATATAACTATTTATAAATAGGCAATCTCTTTAAAACATGTCAATTTATCTGTCTGCCATTAATTTTTTTAGTGGAGTTGATTTATTTGAAATTTATTTTACAAATCTTTAAATTTTAATTCAGTCATTTATAAATAGGTAATATCTTCAAAACTTGTTAATTTTTTTGTTTGCCATCAATTTTGATTTATACATAAGCATATTGTTTAGCTAAAATAAAAAAAATACATTGCGTCATTCCGTATGACGTTCTTTTAATAAAATTCAAAAATGCTTGTGTATTTGTAATTATAAAATGAAATTTTTTTTTGTTAACAATTGTGAAAAATGATGTGAGAAAGTTTAACTTTTTTTTAGCCGATGAATTTGATCATAACTGGGAAGAATGGCATGAACAAGCTCCTGATACAGATCAAATATTTAAAAGACTGGCAGTGTGCAATATGGATTGGGATAGAATTCGAGCAGATGACTTATTTACTGTTTTCAATTCATTCAAGCCAGCTAGTGGTACTGTTAATTCAGTAAAAGTAAGATTCTTATTACTTTATTATACATTTCTATTTGTAAATCAAGTAGTTTAAATTGTAAGTTAAAGAAGGTGTTTCTAAATTATTATTTTTTTTCCATATAGCTATGAAATATCATATACTGGATGATGACTTTGCACTAGGCCTATGCTATTGAATATATATATTTTTCATTTGCAATCTTAGAATTTTTTTATTACAATGAGAATGTCAATGAATTTCAAGTCATTCAAATTAATTTTATATTATCCATATCAATGTAATAAAGCAAATGATAAGGGATTATAATTAATATTTCCAAATTAGAAAATTTAATAGAAAGAGATACTGTTGCAAAATCCTTTTAATTAATGTAGAACATTCAAATATTGAAAAAAATCAAGATATCAAAGAACTAAACATTACAAAACATAAAATTAATATTCGTGTTATAACTTAAAATGTAAATAACATTACACACCCATCAAAATATATTTTAATTTTACCTGTCTTTAAAGGTCATAAAAATTAGAAGTTTTTATATTTTCTTTATTCTTTTTTAATTTAGTTCAGGCATACATCAGAAAAATTAATTAGCAATGTCAAGTTACCAATGTATAAAGCTCTAAAAAAAATCATTTTATAATCCCGGGAAAAGTATTAAAAAAATGTAAGCAATAATTTATTTTATGTTCAAGTATTTAACTTTTGTAAATAAATTGAAAATATAAGATTAAATTATATTGAAAAAAGGGTTTTAAAAATTTACAAGACTTTGATACTTTCCAAAATCGTGAGATCTCTAGATACTTGTCTGTTTGATAAATCATCCCTGGAGGGAAAAGAAGAAAGATAATTTTTCAAGGAACTAAAAAGGAAAGGAATTTGCATCTAAATATGACTTGATGAAGATAAAAGATCTGTCTCATTAACAAAATCCTTGTGGAGAAAATATAATTTTATCTAACTTGCAATCAATAGGGGATATATTAAATAATTAAAGTTTGAGTTAATTTAAGGATTTTTCTAATTTTATTTTACTAAAATTATCTGACAATATAAATCTATTTAAAACTAAATTTATGTGCCAATATATTAAATTAAATAAGGTTTGCATAATAAGTATTTAATTCGTTAGAGGAAAATTAAAAATGTTAATTTTAATAATTATTATGTATAAATTTTAGATATACCCATCTGAGTTTGGATTAAAGCGCATGGAAGCCGAAAGATTAAATGGTCCACCAGAATTAGTGGAGGAGACTTTAGATCCTGAAACAGAAGAAAAACTGGACAAGAAAAAAGCCAAGTTTCACAGGGAGAAACTGAGAGAATATCAACTTAAAAGGCTACAGTATTACTATGCAGTTGTTGATTGTGATTCTCCTGAAACAGCAGATCATTTGTATGTGGAATTAAATGGTAAAGAATTTGAAAGTAGTTCCGTGCGCTTTGATTTACGTTTCATTCCAGATGAAATAACTTTTGACCATGTAAGTACAAAATTATTTTCGAGTCAATTCAGATTATAAGTTGATATTATTTTAATGGAAAGTAGGAATAATACTAGAGTATAAATCATCCATTATTTAGACAAGATACAATGGAATCTGCCATTAAGTGAAACCTTGAATAATCAGTAGAAAATAAATATTCATGCATAAAAAACATTACAGAGATGTGATTAAATACAAAATGGGGGGGGGGGAGGCTCACTCACCTTAAAAGTTTATTATTTGAAATCTAAAAGCTATAGAAACACAATTTTTGAATGCATATAGAATTAATCATCCATGCAAATATCGATAATGCTTTAAAAAATTAATAAAAAGTTACATTAATTTTAGTCAGTGCTATCAGTATTTATTTTTAGAAGACTCTAATTAGCTGTATCAATAATTACTGGCATAATTATTTAATATTATATTTTATTAAAAAGAATTCAATGGAATTGAATAAATTTTCATTGAAATATTTTGTTTCACTGAACATATGTTTTTAATGCAAAACCTGTTCAAATGTCTTAATTATGTTTAAGTTATTGTGAGGATAATTTCATTAATTGTAGTTATATATTTAATGATATTTTAAAATCTAATTTAAGCAATTATTATTTTTTTAGCTCTATTTAAGCCATATTAACTTTAATCTGAAATATTTTTTTATTTCCTGTTACCATTCCACTTTTTTTGCCTAATTAATTCAAGAGGAACTTTGTAAAAATGCTTACATTTGCACTTTTATTCACATGAAGGAATGGAAAAATTTCTAGCAAGCACATTATTTTAAAAGAGATCACCATATTCCCCTTGCTTGTGATTGACACATGATAGAAATCCCTATTGAAATCTCATTGTGTATGGACACTCTGAAAAATGGTTTTCTTGTCAATGTCTCATGATATATAAGACTAGGGATAATTTATTTCTATTTCTTCTACCTCTACTGCTCTTGTTGTTATGTGTTGTGGACAGATGTGCCTTGTCCATGCATGCCTCTTGTAAATAAATTATGCTTTTCCAGAATGGATTAAAATGAATTTAAAAATGTGAAGTGTTTTCACTGTTTTTAAAACTGCCTATTGTTTTCATAAAATTGTGTTTGTATATATATAGAATAACTTGTATTTCTATCTGTTGTCATTGGCTAGAATTGAAGAAAAGTTTTATTTTAGAAACTAAGTTGTTCTTAGTAGGTTAGAATAGTTGATATTTTAAGATAAATTTAATTTGTTGCTTTAGAAGCATTGGACTGTGAAAGAAAAAAAATGCATTATTGATATGATTTTATGCTTTTAAAATAATTAGTATGAATTTGCAGCTACTTTTGTACTAACATTGCAAATTCCTTTTATGATTTTTTTTTTTTGAAATTCTAAATGAACATGCTTCCTTTTTTTAGAATTTTGAAATAATTTGTTCATCTTTATATTAATTCCATTGTGAAATTTTACATAAATCAAAACTGTTTCTTCAATTCAGCTTTAAATATACATATATTTTTTAGCTTTTTCCTTTTTTTCCCTAAAATATGTTATTATTATATTTTATTTAATAATGTTTTTATGTCAGTTATAAAATAAAGATTGATTAACAAATAAATCAAAAAATTTATTTATTTTAAATGCACTGGGTACTTTTCAGTGAACTTTACAGAAGCAAACATAATGTTGATATAAGATACCACTTTTTTCTAAGTGAGCTAAATAATGCAATCTTACAACTCAAAAGTTAACATATGATGCATATTTTGTAACAGTATCATATTAGTTGTTATGGAAAATAAAATTTGGTATATGGTAAAATTATTACAATGGTTAAAATATGAAAGAATTGTTATAAAAAATAGATTTGAAAAATAAAGATCCCTGTTGTGTCGTCACTCTTTTATATATTTATTTACTTTTTTAATGCAATTGCTTTAGGAGCCAGTCAGTGAAGCCTGTAAAGTTCCCGATCCATCTGAGTATAGACCACGATATTTTGTGAGCACAGCACTTGGTCAAGCTAAAGTAGACCTTACTTGGGACGAAACTGATCCTCAGAGGCAAGAAGTTCTGGAGAGAGCTTTTAAAGAACCAGACAACATTGAAAAAGACATTAAAGATTATTTAGCTTCATCATCTGCTGAAAGTGAAGGTAAAGAAACTTAAGATTTAAAGAAATTTGATTATGAAAGATTTCCTTAAAATACATTTACGATCTGCCTAAGTCCAATATCAGAATCTCAACTTTGGAATCGACATTTGTACATTTTAAATCATATTCTAAGAAAAGTTGATTATATCTGCTTATATTGTGTATGTTAAATATCTTGGTTTAAAAACTTTGTAAAGTGTGATATAGATGTTAAAAGAGTCATGATTCAATTCTCTAGCTTATCTAATTATAGTTTAAAATTATGAGATGCATTAGTGCACTTTGGTAATTTCTTATGTAACTTAATCAATTTCAGCTGAACTGAAATGTATTTCAAAGTTTCTTTGGGATGAAGTTAAAATTCTGAACTCAAAAGTGAAGAACTTGAACCCCAGAACTTGAAGAAATATTCCTAAAATTCTATGCTAGGCTATTGTTTCCCCCTGCTTTAAAAAGAGAGGTGTCATAAAAGCAATAAATGCTTAAAGTAAAGGATATAAACCCATTTTATGGTTTGTAAAAGTTAATTTATTTTTTATCCATAATATTTAATAGATATGCCCAATTTATATTGGAAAGCAACAGTTCATTAAATGTAGCACTCTATGAGATTTCAGTTGCAACCAAGAAAATAAAAACTTTTTCCTCCCTTGTAATAATACTTTTATTACATTTTTTATGAAGTGACAGCTATTCAGCTGAAATATTTATGGCTAGCAAATATTTCACAAATTTAGTAATATATTGTGTTATATTGTTTTCACCATTATTTATGATTCAGAATTTTGCATTTTCTCATTTAAAACGACTTGCACTTTCTTGCATAAAATTGTTTCTTATGTTTGATTAAAATATTGTTATGATAAAAATTATTTACAAAAATATTTGCTCCAGTTTGGTTAGGTGCTAAATAAAAATTTATCTTAAAATGGGGAGAAGATTCTAATGCAAAAAGTGCTTTTTTCCATTTGCAAATCAAATAATAATAAATTGCTAGTTCGACAGTGATAGGGACTTAAAAAAATTTTCAAATCTGCATCCTTTTAGGGATTAGTTTTTTGAAATAAATTCTAAGTACTTTTACCTATATAAAATTCTAAGTATTTTATTGCAAAATGCTCAGTAGTTTTTATGTAGTTTATATAAAAATGAAGCATTTTACATTAATATGAAAAAAATTATTTTTTGATTTTAAGAAGTATAATAATTTCTGGTATGAGTGAAGTTGCTTCACTTTGTGGATTTAAAAGGGATTCCCTTTGATCGGAATTATTGAATTCTCAAACAAGTAGCAAATGGAATTATAATTTCATTTGGTTTAGCAGCTGTCAATCATCATTTACTAAAAAGAAAAAATTTTATACTGCCAACTTTTGTTTTGACGAATTCTTACTAAACTATTCAGTCAGAATATTTTCTGTCGATTGAATAGTTCCAATAAATGGACCCAGTATCCAATGAAGATTATAGATATTATTATGTTGGAAATACATTTCTCAGCCCATATGATAAGTCGTAATAAATGTTCTGCAAAAATGTTTAATTAAGAATTCAATCTATGAAGTTGATTTTAAAATATTAAAAAAAAAGATAATTATATAATATTTCACTGTACTGTGAGAAAATTCAAAACTCATTAAGTCATATGCATTAAGGCGTTCTATGGATTATTAGTGATCTAGTCAATCCAGTCCAGTCCATTTTGACTTTTATTAACAAGAAATCTGTTGGTGGTTTGATGTAGCTGCGCAGAAATTTATTAAAAAAGAAGAAATCGAATACTTTTACAGGGAAACATCTGCAGCTACATTTATGCTATCTAATAAAGATTCAAATACAGCGTCTGTAATTGCGTAATAGAAAAAAAATCCAATAAATGTAATAGTGTAAAAGTTATTGCTTGTTTGTGTGTATAACTTTACAGTGTCTTAACTTTGAAAATTTCCTTGTAGAGGAGCAGGTAGATAACTTTCCTGAAGACAAGAAAATGAAGTTAAATGAACGAATATCCAAGTATAAAGAACTTCTACAATCATTAGAAGAAAAAGGAAAGGAAGAGGAAGAAAAATATGACATGGAAATATCTTGGCAACCTGGTATGTAAACACTATGCATTTTTATTTACATTTAAAAGGGAAGAAAAATATTTGATTTATAAATAATTCGAGTATAAACTATCATATGTTAAATTTTTTCTAATTTAATAAGTAATGAGCCTTTTTGTTCTTTTTAGAAACTTAATTTTTCAATAAAAATCTAAATGTAAAAAAAGAGGGGGAGGTGATTATTTACCTATTTATACATTTTTCATTATTTTTTCCTACAAGATGTTTATTATTATAAATAGATTATTATTCTAAAACCTTATAGCTGATATTTCATTATATATTTTGATTCAAATTTTGCTGAAGGGGAAAAAAATTCCATGTTACAAAAAATATACATATTTATCAAACTTTTAATCTTTTTCAGGTTTGAACCCTTATTATTTATATGTAAAATTTCTTTTGTAAATTTATACAAGTTTTAAATATTGCATATTTATTCCAGTATTTTATGACAAGAATTGATATGTACTGAACTAACTGTTATTAATTTCCGAGATACCTGTCTTAACTTGGAATTTATTTTCCCCACCTTTATGCAATTATGTGAAGATCTGTGGTTTTCAACTATACTTGGAAGGCTATTCTTATCGTGTGATTGACAAGATATAACAACTATTTTATCAACATCATAAATATATTATATTCTAGCAGTGGGGAAAATTTACTCGTATAGTGTCTATGCAACTCAGGAGGAAAGTTAAAATACACTTGCAGATTAAGTTGCTTGCTGAATATATACTCGTTATTGATTTAAAATAATGTAACATTGCTTAAATTATTTTTTTACTGCCATGTTTAAACATTCTTTTCAGTTATGTTTATTTGTATTTGTTTTGCTCTTACTTCATAGATTTGAAGATGTTTATTTGTATTTGTTTCACTTTCACTTCATAGATTTGAAGGAGAAGACAGAAAAACTTGTTAAACAGAAATTAGAAGAACCCCAAAATCCATTCGATGAAATGATTAAAAAGAAAAAGGAAGAGAATAAATTAAAAAAACAGCAAAAGAATGCAATCAATAAAGTAAGTTTTGATTTCAGACATAATTTATGGTTTATTATAGTATAGTTTTTTAAAAACTGTTGGTTGAATGCTATTATTTTTTAATAAGTTGCAAATATATAGGCACTTAAATATCAATACATTAAGCAACAACCCCACCCCCTCTTTGCTGTCTTTGGTATGATGAATCCCTAAACATGGGAATTGCTCTAATTTGAATTAAAAAATTTTGTGGTATATGCAATGAAGTTCAATCATTATAATGAAAATTAATGATAATTATATATCATAATATTTACAAATTATGGAAAATGCTTATGATTTGTAAAAGTAAGATTATAAAAAAATTGTTTAAGATTAAATATAACTTGTGTATTATAAGAGTATGAATCTTGAACTGAATGTGAGTAAAGGCAACTAATAGTAGTCTCATGCCTCCTGATGGAATGGGATTAATTATTTAAGAATAAAAAGAAACTATAAATCAACTTGTAGCTTCACTTGAAAGTGACATTGCAAGTTTTGCCGTATTAAATTATTTGCACATAATTCAAATATATTATTAAAATAAATTGATGAAAGGTGTTTATTTTAACAATAATTAAATCTGAATTTTGAAGTATAACATTGCAAAAAAATAAACAAACAAACCCCTTATTTTAATGTATCTATTTTATCAAAATATAAGGTATATAGAGGTTTTCTCCTTTTGTTTTATATATAATTTAGAATGATGTAGTTGGAATTCAACACTTGTGTTATTTATACTGTGCTTCTTATCTATGTAATTGTAAGTTGCTGGTGAGAATTTCAAAAGCCTCTGCATCATTATGTTCCTGGGTTCTTTGAATGTATGCAGCTCATTTTTAAGCTACTTATTGTATTTCTTCCAAATAAGTTTCATTTTGTTACTGTAATTAATATATAGTAAAAAACTTGTATACCAAATTAAATATATTCCTTCTGTATCTTGATATTAATTACAAATTACAATTTCATAAATTGTTTATTTACAGTCGGGTCATATTTTTTGATTGGCTATTCTTAAATAGTTGATGAACAAATTATTAAAAATTAACTTTACTTATTACAGGATGAAGAAGGCTCTAATTCGGAATCTGATGAAATTTATTCCGATACTTCTACAGGTTAAAATTTTGTTGTTTTTTCTTGTTGATACATATAGTTAAATGACAATTTTAATTATTATATGTTTTGTTTATATACAGTTTAAAAGCAGTTTGTTTCTATTAAACTTTGCTTTATCTTTTCAGATGAAAAGTCAACCAAAGAAGAAAGTAAGAAGTTAGTAAGTATATTTTCAATTTGTTAAAAATTATTGTTTCTTTTCTTTAATATAATATGAATAATTACAAAACTGATCATTAAGCGAAGCTTCAAAAGATATACATTGTTTTTAGTTCTTTTAATAGCCTATTTTCTTGTTATTTTCCTTTTAAATTTACTATTAAAATTTCTTTAAGTATATTATTGCTGGACAAGAAATGTTTATATTTTAATAGATACATTCATAAAATAATGCATTTAATTAGAATTTTTTAATAAAATTTTTTGGTGTTGTAATGATTGCTATAATTAATTCAAATGAAAATTTAGGGGTAAGACATGCAAAAAAAAATATTTTTATTATTAAATTTTCAAATATTTTCATTTAATTTAATTCCATTATTCTTACCATTACTATTATTTATCATTAATTGTTTCTTTAAACGTAATTGATTCTAAAAAAAAAAAAAAACTTTGGTTTAAATTGAAAAATGAGATAGAAGCACATATTTTAAAAGTTTGTTTGGTCCCAAAATAACATTATCACAACATTGTTAGTTGGAGTGTAAACTATTAGTTTGCATTTATTAGTTAGTATCTAATATTAAATAAAAGAAATTTTAATAAAAAATATTTAGTGACCAAAAGATTGAAAAATTCCTGAATTAGTCTCATTGACGAAATTGAGCAATGCTTGTAATTTAATTAGTCGCTCACTCTGTGTCTCTTTTAGAATATATATATATAAAGTTTTTTTGTATTCACAGCTATAATTACAATTAAAAAACTTAGAATAAATTGAACCGACAATGCTGTTATGCAATTAGCAATATATGCTATCAGTAAAAAATATTCTATGAGTTTTGTTACTTTTGGCTGTGTAGATGGAAGGAAAAATGGATGGATATTTATTTGTTTAATAGTGTATTTGATTTGTGATAAGAAGTAGTGCAGTTATTTCATTAATAATTTGTAGATTCAATTATTTTATTTATTATTTTTGCTATAGGATGAGTTGTACTTAATATCAGATTCAAAGAAAGCCTTAGATCAGACTCAAGAAAAATCATCTAAAAAGAAGAAAAAGAAAAATAAGCAAAAGAAAAATAAACCTGAAGTATCACAAGATTTCAAGGTATTTATTATGCATGTATTTGAAACCAAGTTTTTATTGAGTGTAAAAAGGAAAATACATGATTAGATATAGTTATTTAGCCAGAAAGTTATTTTTGTTAACATTATTCATTGAGTCCTTTATATGCATTATAATGGAAATATGCACTAATGTTAAAAAATGAAATCTTACTAAATCATGATCCATTATTTCATGAAATTACTGTTCTATGAAACAATTGAAGTAAGAAATTTAACAGTTATATACTGGCACATTCCTATTTCTTTCAACAGTATTAAAGGTGGAGGGAGAAGAAACTATAATTAATTTTCTGTACATATGTGGATAAAAGGAACTAAAATTTGTATTTCTTATAAATTTAACTATTGGTTTCTGTAAATTTTATTACATTTTTAGTGTAAAATTCTTTTATTTTTTGATTATTTGAAACATTTTCATCATTATGCATAGTGCTGCAAATGTTTTTTATTTATAACTTATCTTCTTCCATCTTAACTTTTCTGCACTGTTTCTTTGTTAGTTCTTAGATATATGTTAATCCTAAATGTGTTTAATTAGCTTTATTTTAAACTTTTTTATATTTTCAAAAAACTTCTGCCTTGGAATTCAATAATTAATAATTGAAAAAAAAAAAATGTATTCTGAAAATTCAGCTATGTTGATCATTAATAAGTTTTAATGAATGGTTTCCAAAGACAAAAGTACTGCATATGGATGAATGAATGTGAACATTAATTTTGCATTTTTTTATATCTAGTTATGCCCTATTAAATTTTTTTTGTTTTATTTTTAATAGTTTGTTGAAGATGAAAGATTCTCTGCAATTTATACTTCTCCAGAATTTAATTTGGATCCCTCTGATCCTCACTTTAAGAAAACAGATGGAAATTTAGCAATTATTCAAGAAAAGCAGCGGAGACTGAAAACTAAAGGACTGTCTATAGATGATAACAGAAAAAGCAAAAAAACAAAATATTGTTGATAGATTTTATATTATTCATATTGAATAAATTATTATTTATATTAGAGTATTTTTTTTCCTCATCAAATTTATTGAAGAAAGTTATCAATTTTCTTTGAAAAGATATGAACACGCATGCACGCACACACACACACACACACACACGAATTTTAAAAGGATATATAAGTATTTTTTGTGTAATAATATAAACCATTGATATTTCACATTTTGTTGGACAATCATACAGTGGGAGCATAAAATATCCTGCCTATTAACATTATCATATTAATCAACCATATTTTAATTTTAATGCCACACACAATGATAAAATAAATATTTTATTACCCCCAATTATGTTAAATTCTTACTTTAAAAATTGATGCAAATTTAAATTCATATATTATAATAAGCCTTAAACTGATTGTGTTTTGAAATTGTATCAGACTTGTAATAATTTTAATTCATCCATTTTACAGTTTCTTCTACATTTCTTGACAAACCTAGATGATAAATTGCCATTCATGTGTACATTCTTAAAAATTTGCTGAATTATTATTACTGTTAATAATTTCATTTTTAATTCAGTCTCATGCTTTAAGGGAGAAGTTATTAATTGAGTGTTGAATTTCTATACTGTTTTAAAAAAGTTTTTGAGCATTGAGAGAATTTTTCTGCTGGAAATTTTTGGCACCCAATACATCAAAAGAAAAGGGGTTGGCAGGAAATATTAAAAAAAAAATCTTGCAACTCTATTCTAGGAAATGTAGTATAGTTTAGAAGTAAATTCTAGTTAACCAGTATTTATTTTCACGAATTATGGTACATGTAAAAAGAAATGAAATCTTGAGTTAAATGAGAAGAAATATATATTTTATCTTCTATGCAAACTGTATAATTTCAAGTTTATAATATATTATTATCTAGATTATCTCATAAAGATTTATTTATAGGCCAAGTTTCCATTTGCTGTACAACAAGCAGACTTCTTAGTCAATTGAAATCAAATTTGTATTTGTTGTAGATGTCACTTAAGATTTTGTGTGAAAACTTGGGCAATAAACCAATAGACTATTTTGATGAGACTGGCACAATATATGGTCAAATATAAAAATTTCCATCAACTTATTCTTTTATCAAAAGGATTTACCTCAAATTTTTAACGAATTCTGTTCTTTTTTCCCTGGCTCTATGCCCAGTAATAATGGTTGCTAATTAATAAATATTTAATTTTTCTTCAATGAAAGGTATAGGTCATTTAAAAAAATTAGATTTGATATATGTTATGTTCCATATGGTTTCTGTGCAGTTCTTACAATTATGTTTTTGCTTTTTAACTCAGAATTTTCATTTGTTTGTTTCACTGGGCTATATAAGCAATTTAAAAAAAATATATAAATCATTTGTTCAGTTTCTGATTTGTTAAACTTTAAATTATTTTGTTTCTCTCTGTCTCTCTCTCTCTCTATAATATAATATTGCAAAAAGCTAGAGTTGCATCTTTTAAACATTTACCTATTTATTACTAGCCGCCTTTGGCGACCAGCTGGTTCGCTATGAGTAAAGCATTCTAAAATGTTCAATTAAATCACATATTCATTAGCCTTGAAGTAATTCCGGGCATTGATTGGCCTGAAATTAATATTTTCTTTAAAATGATGGATGGAAAGTTCTAAAAGTATACCTTTTCCTAATAAAATTCTTTAATTTTATAATCAGTCAGTTTTAACCATCGGTTATGCTTCCAAAATATTTAAAAAAAATTCGATTATGTTGCCAAAATATTAAATATGTTTTTTTAAAGAAAGCGAGAAAGGGAAAAAATGTATTGAATTAATGATACAGATATTGCAAACGATTACATAAATATGCCATTAAGTCCGGATTCCAATGCATATCCTGTCTAAATTCTATCAGGTTTACCGTAAATAAAGAAGATTTATTGAGTTAATGATATAGATATTGCAAACGATTGTAGAAACCTTTGCTTTGCATTTATTTTTTAAAGAAAATATCACATTTTATATTTCTTTTATTTTATCAAGTCACGTGTTAAAAGTATCATTTCTTTAGACTTGATTTACAATGATTGTTTTTTTTATTATTTCAACTTCCGTCATTGTTTTCTTTTATTTATTCAGTCACGTGCTCAAAAAAACATGGTCAAAATATTTCTTTAAAAATTCGTTAAAAATAGAGGCTTAAGTTATACATTAAAACACTGATACCATTAGAAAGCTAATTTTTTAATCTTTAAATTGATGTAAAAATCCTGTTTGTGCAATAATATTTTCGGAAGTTATAGCGGAAAATCGTTGAAATTTCGCTTAAACTTTAATTAATTAAAATTCTAATTAAAAATTCGAAAAACGGGCTCCGAGGTGCACATTCCGGACCTCCAAGGTATACATGTACCAAATTTGGTAGTTGTAGGTCCAACGGTCTGGCCTGTAGAGCGCCAACACACACACGCACACACACACACACACACATTGAGCTTTATTATAAGTATAGATTAAGACTGAACAAATGCATCATACATGTAAGTGGGCCTCATTATCTCCTGACAATCAATATTTTCAATTCCAGTCCATATCAAAGTATAAGAATGTATAATTGCTATAGAAGAAAGCATTCATAAATTTTTTCTCTCAACATGAAAGGATTTTTATACTAAATAAGTTTGATAAGAACAATATACAAATTGATATGATTGAAATGAAGGTTCTAGAACAGAGGTTCCCAACCTTTTTTGAACTGCCGCCTCCTTTTCTAATGCATATTTCAATATCGCCCCCCCCCTCCCACTCCAGATAAATAAGAGCGTACATAATGCATGGTGCAAACAAGAATTTAAAAAAAAAATTCTAATAGATAGAATAATGTTGGAAATGAAAAGCTACTGAATTTCTTCTTTATTTAAAAAAAGAGGAATAAAATTTTTAGCTTACCTGTCATAAGGGTAGGCAGGAATTTTGATGATACGAATTAAATCATTATAAACTGTTGCTTTCTAAACAAATAAATAGACAGTTTCAGAGAGCCATCAAAACACATACTTAATTATATTAAAAAGTATTTTTATTAAAATTTAAAGACATCACATTTCTAACTTCACTAATGAGAAGCCTGAATTTGATGCATTTTAAGGAACTTGTTAATGTCAGGCTCGATTTCACTTAAAAACAATCGTAAGTCACCGCGTTCAGTAATATGGAGCCGATTTCTCTTTTTCGATACCAATGTTGCCTCAGCACTAAATCCATGTTCTGCTAAATATGAAGATTGGAATGCCATCAGAAGTAGTTGAACAATAGACCATAATCCTGAATGCAGTTGCAAAATAGACTTCTGCAGACAAAATTCTTGAATTTAATTTTTAGATCCTCATTTGTCGTCAGTTCTATTAGTTCTAACTGAGGTGACCCTGCTGTGTTGACATTGGAAAAATGATCCAAAACCCAGTCTTGTCTGTCCATGCTTAAAATGTCCTGGAATCACTCCTTGAAGTTATTGTACACTATATTTGGTTAATCCTCTAATGCCCCTTCGTGCCATATCAACCCCCCCTAATTTTTTCTGAGTCTTTTACCGCTCCCCTGAGAGCTTCAAATGCCCACAAGGGGGCGTTATCGCCCACGTTGGTATGTTCTAGAAGAAAAAGTAACTCCCATAATTGATGACGTTGAATCATGGATTCAAAATGTTTTGTAGACTGATGAAGCACATATCACTTAATCAGAACAAATCAATGTATAAAATTACAGAATATGAGCAGCAATCTAACTTGCATGCTGTTTTATTTGAAAAACTTTGGATTCAGCATTTGTGACAATTTGTTGCGATATGACTACTGATTCCTTCCTCCCCAGAAAATCTTATGAAACTGTAAAATAATCTTAATGCAATAAATGTATTAACAATTAAAGTCCAGAAAATTCTTCTTCACATTTCATATTAAAATGTTTTAAACCTTGTACGCGAAATACTTCTCTTCACTAATGAGACTCTGTGTGTTGGAGCTCTACAGATCAGATTGTTTGACCTAAAGCAGCCATACTCAACCTTTTTTTTATAGGGGCCACAAACACGTTTCAGTCACGGTTTCCCGGGCCGCAAGTAAAAAATAATTAGGTGTATAAATGAAAAAGTAATATCAACCTAATGAATTATTTACTTTAATGTAAAAAAAAACTTTTAACAAAGATGCTTACTTACTTATATGTATATCTAATGAGACTTTTGGAACTGAGAGCATTTTTTTAAAACTTTATCAATATCTGGCTTGTCGTTGCATGCTACTCTTATTATATCATCCAAATGGGAATCTGTCAGTTTATTTCTATATACACTCTTTGTGTATTTCATCTTTGAAAAAGATGATTCGCACACATACGTTTACCCAAAAAATGTTAGCATTATTTGGGCACATCTTTGCACGCTTTTATATTTTTGGGGAACAATGCTCCAAAATTCCACATATTCCCTTTTTTTCTTTGAAAATTACTTCCAGGTTGGTGTCATTTTTAAAATCAATAAATTCATCAAACAACTCCGAGTAATTACAATTTAAAACTGAAGCCAACTCAGAAATAGTTGGTGTCTTTAAATGCCATGGATTTTCTACTAGTAACAAACAATTTTTTATTTTTCTGAGATCTTGAAACCTTTTTTGAAATTCGTTTAATAGTGCAGTTATAAAATTTGAAATTATGGAGCAGTTTTCTTCTGAAATGTTAATACCGTCCTCTCTGATTTTTATAATAGTTGGAAAATTGTGCAGCTGTTTGTTCTGTATTTCATTATAATAAATACTTAGCTTTTCCTCAAATGCAAACACTTTATTTGCCATATTTGACACTATGTTACTTTCGCCTTGTAGACTCTGATTGAGATTGTTTAGTTTTTCCGTAATATCACATAGGAAACCTAAAAGACACCACCATTCATCGTTTTGTAATTCTGGGTACCC
>JAPMOQ010030349.1:2948429-2961248 GCA_026543055.1 Argiope trifasciata | reverse complement strand
TTATTTTGCTCTAAAAATAGGATTATTTCATGGCGTAATGAAAAAAACCTTTCCAAAACCTTTCCTCTACTAAGCCATCGTACCGATGAATGCAAAAGAACGTCGCTGTGCTCACTTCCCAGTTCTTCAAGAAGGGTTTTAAATTTTCTGTGGTTCAGTTCTTTTGCTCGTATATAATTGACAATATTGATAACTGTTTTCATTACAGCTTCTATTTCTGGTTGTACAGCACGGGCCGCCAAGTTTTCTTGATGGATAATACAATGGAATGTTATTAAATTGCTGCAATTATATTTTTTCTTAAATAATGAAATGAAGCCATTTTCGGATCCAGTCATTGGAGGACAACAATCTGTACACAAACACACGATTTTTTGCTTATCAATTTCATGATGTTCTAAAAAATTACAAATAGTATCAAGGTAATGCGTGCCTGGGGTTTGATCTTTCATTGGCTGTAATTTTAAAAAGTTTTCATGAATTTCATTGTTTTCTGTACAATATCTAGCAAACACCGAGCACTGCGATGTTGCTGAAATATCGGCGCTGGCATCAAATGCTAAACTGAAAAACTTGCATCTTCTTAGGTTTTTTAATATATCATCGGAAATAAATTTAGAAATGTCTTCAATACGCCTGGTGCAGGTTGAATCCTTAAAAAAACTCAATTTCTCATTTCTCAAAGACGATCCGGGAGGAAACGTTTCGTCAAAACCTTTATGTTTTGAAGTGAAATGACGAGAAATATTGTATTTCTTCAATATGATACTTTCCCGACATATCAAACAAGTAGCTGCGTTGTTTTTATTTGGCACAACAAAATAATCAGATTCCCACTCATCTTGAAACAATCTATTTTCACTTGATATTTTTCTTTTATACTTCGACGACACTTCTGACATTATTTTGAAAATAATAGGTATACTTAATTTACAAAACCAAACTATTATTTGGCAGAGGACGCGGGTACGTACACAAATTTAGTTTAATAATTTAGATTAAATTTATAACAAGTTTAGTTTCGATCGACAATCAAAGCGACACGCACTTAGGTCCATGGATCTTACGGTCTGGCCACGCGCAAACACGAGCGGCGGGGCGACTTGCCAATTAGTAAAACATACGTCTCATTACACATGACAAGCAATGTTTAGCTTCGCAAGTCGCCCCGCCGTCCGCGTTTGCGCGTGACAAGACCTTTAAGGGGATTCCCCACGCCGCGTATTTCGTATCGTTCGCGCAACCATAGATTAGGATAGTTTGCGTTTCCAATTTAAGCAAATTATTGATATCGCTCACATTCACATACTTCCCGTTCAATTACCAACTCTTTGAAGGGCGCGAAATTTGAAGTTGTTTACAAATAAGTTGTAACTACCTAGTTTAATAATTGGGCCAACCAAAAAGCCTCCGCGGGCCGCAGGTTGAGTATAGCGGACCTAAAGCTACTGAATTTGGCATGTATGTATCTTGGAGGCTGGGAATATGCACCTCGGGTTTTTATAATTCGAATTTCAAATAATAATAATAATAATAAAAAAGCGAAATTTCGATATTTTCCTATTACAACTTCCGAAAATATTGCAGCACAGAATACATTTTTTCATCAAGTTTAAGCTTTAAAAACTCTTGTTTTTAATGATACCAATGCTTTGAATTATGAATTAAGTTTCAAATTTTTAAACAAATATTTTTACCTCATTTTTTTAACAATATATTTCGCAGACAGTGGGAAAAAAAAGCTTTTATCGCATTAACAGAAGTTGGAAGAAAAAAAAACTATTAAAGCAAATTATTTATATAAAAATGTAATTTTTAGAACATGTCTATGAAATGAATATATATATAATAATAATTATATAAAATAGTTTAATTTAAAGCTCTGTTAGTCTAATCTCTTAGTTTCAGCCCACCACAGTTGCCTTGCCTCCTGATTGATTACTAACGAATAATAATCTATCCAGAAACCTGCAATTTCCCCACGCCCCACCACCCCACGAAAACTCGAAGGAAACTCCTCTCCTCTTCCCACATCCTCCAGTACTGAAGGCTCCTGATTGGCTCGGCTAGCTCTCCCCCCTTTCTTATGTTCATGCTTACAGACTCTTCCACCAGTCTTCATCATTATTTCACCTTCATCATTATTTCTCACAGTTCAGGACAATTACGACACAAGGAAGATGCGTCGTTCGGGACCATGGAAAAAGCTTTGCTACGCAAGGCGAGTGCTCCGGTGAACATCGTCAGTTTGTACTTGTGAGTCGGGGTGAATTGTAATCGGAGTCGCCTACAAGTAACAAGTCTTCGAGAGGATGGCGAAGCAACGGCAGAGTGTCAGAGCTGTGTAAAGCTATTCCTGAACTGAACTGTGAGCATTGAGCCCTGCTGCTATCATGCAGGCAGCGTTGTGTCGTGTGTAGTAGCCAGTTGTGTGAAGTAGTGAGTCGGCAGCTAAAGCGAGAAGAAATAGTGGAGTGTTTCAGCCATCTGGAGATACCGTAGAGAGTAACTCCGAGTATCCCCTCTCCTGCTGAATTCTGTATGACCGCTTTGTGCGCTGTGAACGTTGTTAATACCGGATTTCTACTTGTGGACTATTGTTGTAATTATGCACTACTGTATGTTCGTCTTATCTGCAAATATTTGTCAACTTTGGGCTGTCCTGTCATCGTGTAAATAAACGTCGTCGTTGTTTTCTACTGAGGTCTGCTAATTGTGTTCTCACACCGTACACCCACTATAAAACGAACCTGGTGATCCGTAGCAATATGAATATTTAAAAAAAAAAGCTTGCATTAACGTATATTTTTACGAATTCTTTGATTTC
The DNA here is from genome assembly GCA_026543055.1 of Argiope trifasciata. Taxonomy (NCBI): domain Eukaryota; kingdom Metazoa; phylum Arthropoda; class Arachnida; order Araneae; family Araneidae; genus Argiope; species Argiope trifasciata. The sequence continues at coordinate 2,958,421 of JAPMOQ010030349.1, read as the reverse complement.
GGCATTAAAGTTATGAAAAAGCAAGCTTTTTAATGTAGCAATGTGGAGTATAGTAAAAGATGACGCTTTTTATTTAACAGAATAGGAAGACTTGGAAAATAAAATTATTCTACATTACACCGTTTGTAAGAAAAAAGCAAAGAATAATAATAAGAATCAATAGAAGAAAATAATTCTATCTATTACTATACAAATTATAATATACTAATTAGGCATCACAAATTTGTAACTGCCACAAATATTCTTGTTATAGAAGTTTATTTTCAAAATTCTGGTCGACTTGATGTTTTTTTTTTCTTCTATAGAAATGAGAATGTGGAGTTTGATAGTTGTCACACCCTCATTTTGTTTTAAAATGGACAAAAATGAATTAATGTTTTGTCTCCATAACCTCCTCAAATAAAAAACTATCTTTCCCCTTCCGATAGTTATGCCAGTGGTTCGAAAGTAGAATATGGAATCTAGGATTATAAAGAATGAAGCTTTTTAGGAAAGCAACCGAGCGTAAGATAAATAATTTCAGCAAAGCATATCTTTAGTATTTACTTTGAAGTATTACTGATATTTACCTTATCTTGTAATTGTAAAAGATTTCATCAGTGATGTAGTGAAGTTATGAGACTCCCAGAATATAGTATTTCTTTTGCCCCACCCATTTATCATCAGTGGCAAGTGTCACCTGGATTATAGTACCATATCTTTATTTCTTCAACATATTCGGGTGGAAAGAAAGAACTATTTCTGCTTAGTGGTTTCCCCTGTCAACTGGCATTTTTATTTCCCTCAGACTTTCTGGCATAGTATTAAAGGAAGACGAAAGGAACACTCATCTTAATTCCTCAAAACGGTAGAATTACCTTTAATTTTCAATGAAATCCCATTTCTCTCATCTTCTTCACATAATACCCGAAAACCATATCACAACTAAAATCGAAATTAGTCACATCTTTCTTAGTATCGATTTAAAAGAAATTCGTCTTTTATCTACAGAATTGCAAACAACCGTGAGAATCTGGAAACCCGAAAAATAGCGGATATTTGAAATTCGTTAAAAAAAACCGGGAAATTACAGGGAAATTTCCCCTTTCTTCTCACATAGCAATCGGCATTCAGATCAGATGTAGCATCACCCAATTTTCTTACACATCTGGCGATCCACAGTGATAGCCAGATGTGGATCCTTTTCGCTAAGAGAGTCATTGTGTCTGGTCATTCATTACGATGCAAATGTTGGCTAACCCTGTCGTTTTAAATACACCCATCATGTCTTCAAGGCAGAAGAATGTTAAAACGTTCAGATGATAAACTTTTTTTTTCCTCTCGAAGAGACTAGTCATCAAAAAACTGTCAGTTAACAACAACTTTTGTCTTAAAGTGTCAAACCCAGATGTACTTCAACAGGTGTTAACTGCGAATTGCTTATAATTAACATGTGCTCAAGAGGTAGTCGGCCTCAAAGTGGATCGATAACAGGTACTCTCTCGATCGAGTTTAGACCATTGAGGAAGTGTTTTTGAGCAGCTATTGGATGATGGGGAACTCAAGTTCATCAATAAGAACCAGAGTGGATATCTGATGGAAATAAAATGCAGTATCCCCCAACCCCCTTCAGCGAAGAGGAGAGAAAACATTTCGAATGAGAATTCGGATGGCGAAAAGTTACTCCTGATTTTTGAGAAGCTCCATGTGATTTGGGCTTTTTTGTTCTGTCTTGTCGAACTATTTAATTCAAAGATAATAATAAAAAGCTGCATTTTTAAAGGTGTAAAATTTGTTGCGGCACATGCGTCCTTTAATGCATGAAATGATACTGAAAATATTTTCACATATGTTCATTGAAAGTGAAATACTAAAAAATGTATGTTAAGTCGAACAAAAATGTCTTATCTCATTTGTTAAGGATAAGATTTATTGAACTGATTGCTGAAAAATTTACAGAAAGGGATGCTCAAATGCATAAATCGACGAAACTGAATAAATAAATTAATCTCATTGTGTAATATTTTTTTTGAATAATCATTAAATGATTTGTACTATGATAACAGAATTATTTTGTATTTTTTTCCCCCGAGTAATTAATTTTGTGTGACTCTGAGTTGCAGAATATGAGAGATAATATAACCCTCCCTCTTTAATATATAAACTTGGTTATCTTAAATTGGAATAAGCTAATTGGTTACCTGGATTTTTTTTGCATGTAAATATTGTTGGGTTGTCGTTCTTCTATTTATATCGGCAACATCCGCGGGGTTCAAATTTTTCGATTCCGGCTAATTCGATGCAGTCACACATGAGCAAAAATCTAATACTATATGCTAATAAGATGACTTGTTAACATATCGTTGAAAAAGATGTTTTTTTTTTGTTAATCGCCGCATATATAAATAAGAAGTCAAATGTTGGAGTTCTGGATTTTGAGATGTTGGTTGTCAATGTGTGTGTTTCAAGTAGATGTGCATCCTTTGATAAGTATGTTTTTCTTTTTCGTTCTTGTTACAAGATGTAATCACATTTAAATAAATTTCAAGTTATCCTCTATTCATCATTACGTGGATCTCTTTCTTAATAGATGATTGCAATATACTAATTAGGCCAAATTTATCTCTAGAAATATAAACCTTCTTTTGACATGCTATTATTTCGAATAAAGTTAAATTGTTCCTTTCTTTGTTTTTTCCACTCCTTAAAATAATATTGCATTCTTACTAGCTTTTCGAGCATTTCTCCATATCTAGAATTTACGTTGAGAGGGAAAAACAAGGATTTTTTTTCAGATTTGAATGGCAACCCTGTTGAAATAAAATATTCAAACGACCCCTTTGGATAAATACAGAGCCCTTTTTGATAAAAGCATAATGTTTTGATGAATTGAAGCGATGCCAAAGGGTGTTTTTCTGAATCTAAAACAAAGTAAAGAGTAGTTGTATTAGTGTGGTAGTGCGAGTTCTGCAAGAATACGAATCGAATTTTCAGCTGCCATAAAATGCAACTTAACAAAACCATTTATCAATAACTCAAGAGGCTTAAGAAAAAATAGAGGATATTAATGTCCATTCCTCTACAACCGTTGATTAGAGATTTATTTTTTACATTAAAAAACAAAATTTAAAGTTACCTTTAAAAACTGTGCTACTTATACAAACACAAACGGTATTTTTCCTTTTTAAAAAATCATAAGTATTTGATTACAGTATTCTTTTTCGATACGTTTTGAAATGCATTCAGTCAAGAATAATAAATTAAGAATTTGCATTTATAAGAATTCGTCTTTTATATGAAAAACCCTCATAACAATTGATTTTATTACCAACGAAGGGTTGCGATCTATGATGAGAGATGTAAAATAATTTAATTTACTACTATTTTCCAGTTTCATAACACAAAATCCATATAAGTTAAACAGTGAAAAAAAGCATCTAAATTAGTTAAAGAAGTGAGCATGAAGTCAACTGTGTATTGATATGAATATGTAATTCCAGCACAGTTATTTTATCGCAGGAAAAACGGACTTCTCTATTAAATGCTGATCAAATATCGGATCAATGATTTCCGGACTTGGCAGCTACTTTGGTAATAAAATGGTTGGTGTTAGAATCTTCAGGAATTTTGGCGATAGAACCAATGGGAGGAAAATTACGCTGATTATTCGAAAATCTTCTTTGCCCTGCTTCAGAAACTATGAAAGGCCGGCAATCCAAGCCAAAGTCAAGATTCGATCAATCCAGTGAAAGCGAAAAAATTGAGTGGAGCTCAATCGATTAGTTTACTGAGAATTGAACCAAGCGCCTTGTCTTTTGAGACAAGTATTGAAGCAACGTCGAGTCATGTTTTGAGAACCAGTCATACAGTTGTGAATCGGTAGTTTAGTACAGTGTAGCATAGAGTAGACAGTGGAGAATTGCAGGCGCTCGGAGATACCTTAATGAATAGCTGTGTGGATTCTCTCTTCCTACTGAGTTCTGCCTGACAGCTTTGCGTGGGAGCGGTGGCCTGGTGGTAAAGTCTCAGCTTTGGAACAGAAGGGTTTCAGGTTCGAGACTCGATTCCACCGAAGATCCGTCGTGTGAGGGGGTCTCTTGCACATTAAATCTATCAGGCCAAATGCCATCCCGCTTGTGTGGCGTGGTGTGGAGAGGTAGGGGTGCCAGTTCAGGTGTCGTCCTCGTCATCTGACCGTGGTTCAAAATTACGAAGTCCGTCCCAAAATAGCCCTCGTGTTGCTTTGAAACGGGACGTTAATATAACTAAACTAAACTGAACTGGCAGCTTTGCGTGTTGTTGTTGTGACTACTTACAACCTATTACTACTTCTCAGTTGCTGTTTGTTCTGAGGATGTTGTGTATTGCTTGTGTGCGTCTCTGCTGTGTATTTATCTTCTGAGTATTCGTGTCAAGAAACGCCATTATTTGTTATTGAGACCTACTGACTATGTCACCGCACGTACTATTATATAACAATAATAAATCCTTGTTACAATAATGTATCCTCGATACGTATAACAATAATATATCCTCTATTTTACGAAATTTAGTGTATATATATACACTAAAGTGACAAAAGTCATGGGATAGCAATATGCAAATATACAGATGGCAGTAGTATCGCAGCGAAAAAGTATAAATGCGCAGTTCGTTTTCCAGAGCTTTCATTTGTGTTCAAGTTATTCATGTGAACAGGTTTTTCGGGATTTATGGCGACACGACGAGAATTAACAGACTTTGAACATGGAATGTTAGTTGGAGCTAGACGCATGGGTCATTCCATTGCGGATATCGTTAGTGAATTCAACATTCCGAGATCCACAGTATCAAGAGTGTGCCGAGAGTATGAAATTTCAGGCATCACATCCCATCATGGACAGCGCAGTGGGCGACCACCTGCACTTAACGACCGAGACCGCCGACGTCTGTGTAGAATGGTCAATGTTAATAGATACGCAACACTTCGTCAAATAACTGCAGGAATCAATGTGGGACGTAGGAGGAATTTGTCCGATAGGACTGTGCGGTGAAATTTGTCTTCCTTGGGCTATGACAGCAGAAGACCGACTCGAGTGCCTTTACTGACAGCACGACATCGCCTGCAGCGACTCTCCTGGGCTCGTGAGCATATCGACTGGTGCCTAGACCAGTGGAAAGCCATGGCGTGGTCAGATGAGTCGCGATTTCAGTTGTTACGAGCTGATGGTAGAGTTCGAGTGTATCGCAGATCCCACGAAGCCATGGACCCAAACTGTCAGCAAGGCACTGTTCAAGCTGGTGGTGGCTGCATAATGGTGTGGGCTGTTTTTACATGGCATGGACTCGGTCCTCTGGTGCAACTGAACCGATCATTGACTGGAAATGGTTATGTTCAGCTGCTTGCAGATCACTTGCAGTCATTCATGGACTTCACATACCCACACAACGATGGGATTTTTATGGATGACAATGCGCCATGTCACCGGGCCAGAACTGTTCGCGATTGGTTTGAAGAACATTCCGGACAATTCCAGCGCATGATCTGGCCGCCTAGATCGCCCGATATGAATCCCATCGAGCATTTATGGGACATCATCGAAAGGTCCGTTCGTGCCCAAACTCCTGCACCATCCACACTTTCACAATTATGGACGTCTATACAGACAGCATGGCTCAATATTCCTGCAGAGGACTTCCAACGACTTGTGGACTCCTTGACACGTCGAGTTGTTGCACTTCGCCGGACAAAAGGAGGACCGACACGATATTAACAGTCATCCCATGAGTTTTGTCACTTCAGTGTATATATATAACAGAAGGAGTCTCTTGCTCAAAATTTCTTGCTTATTCTCTTATAAATGCATTTGGGTATTAATTGCATGCCATTGGTGTATAATAAAGCTTATTAGAGTGTAAGCTGCGGTGATTTTATTAACGGTTAATCGCTATGATACAGTTTATTCACAAGTACCAGAAAATTTAATGTGTATTTTGGACACTTTTTCCCCACAGATTAAAAATAGACTTGGTATGGCTCTACATCTGTAGTCACAAAATCATTTATCAAATTTCATTCTTAAGTCATTGCGTTTTCGAATAATTGTATTTACTTATTTGTGAAAGAGCAGAAAGGTAAACGATTAACCTCTTGATCGTTTAGTTTAGTTATATTAACGTCCCGTTTAAAGCAACACGAGGCTATTTTGTTACGGACCTCGTAATTTTGAACCACGGTCAGATGACGAGGATGACACCTGAACTGGCACCCCCCTCTCCACACCACGCCACACCAGCGGGAGGACATTTGGCCTGACAGATTTAACGTGCAACAGACCCCCCTCACACGACGGTTCTTCGGTGGAATCGAGTCTCGAGCCTGAAACCCTCCGGTTCCGAAGCCGAGACTTTACCACCGGGCCACCGCGGCCCTAACCTCTTGATGGATTTCGGTCCACATTTATTAAGCACCTACATTTTGGATCTTACATATGCGTAAAATATTTTATCCCTCTAGTACTTTTCATTTTGCTATTATCAGTAGCTTATATTTGGACACTGGTGACCTTGTTAATGGTTTTTGTTCGAAATCTGACAGAAATCTACAAATTTTATATAAAAATATCGGATTTAATTCGCCTGCCAGAAGACGTTTTTGAATGATCGTGTTTGCAGACAGACAGACATAATGACAAAATATGTGTTTTAGAGTTAGTGAGGTTTCAAACGCGGAGATTCGTCAAAGCCTTAGCTTCGAATTTTTTTGAAGATTACAGTATTTTCTCTTTGTGTAAGAAAAAGAAATTTTTGAATAAGGAGTACACTTTATATAATAACCACATTAAAGTAATATAACTTTAGTAAATAAAGCTACATCAAATTCCTGATCTTTTTAAGTGCCCCGTAACTGTTGAATTTTGATAAAAATTTCAATTACATACATAACAAATTTCATTTTTTTATAAAAATGTAAAGCGACGCAATTAAAAATATTGGATGCTATTGTTTAAAGTCAAAATATTTATATTTGTGCCCCATACTGTGAATAGAAGTTATTCAAATACATTTTCGTGGATGCTGTATTTCGATGGATGCTGTATGGAACCGTTTTGTATCTTTTCAATGTATTCTAAATTCAATTCGTATTTTTGCATTTCAATTCCAGAACTCCTTTTTCTTTGTTAAGATTACATGATCAATTTCTCTGATATTACTTATGAACTAGATCTATTAGTTCTGGCACTGATTTAATGAATGCTGAACGGATTGATGTTATATTTTCTTTATGTTTTCTTCGAAGCACTTCGTACATTTTTACATTTTAAATTCTATAAAGTAATTTTTTTCGCGATGATTATATGAGAAATTTTTTCTGGTATAACTTTCGAATCAGATTTCTTTATTATGACTCTGGTCTAACGGATACTATATGTACTCATTTTATATCTTCTCGATGTATTTTTTAAATTTAACAATTTTACTTCTAAATTCTAAGAACCGTTTTTTCTTTGTGATAATTGTTCTGCATGCGATTTTTATCTGGTATGACTAATGAAACATATCCCTTTATTGTGATACTGTTCTGATGTATGATTATGGACTGTTTTTCAATACTCAGCAATTGTTCAAGCTAATCAACAATATAAAAAGATTATGGCTTTTCTACACACGTATTCTCTTTTTGTCCTCAGAGTATTTACGTATTTAATTCAGCACTGAAGAGCATATGCTTTTGCTTTGTTTCTATAAATATGCCTTATGCTCAGAGCATTCTTTCGTATTCTTTTCATCTTAATTTTTACTGTCATAATTTTTAATTTAGGAGCATGAGAGCATATGCTGAAAAAAATCTGATACACTATCTCTTCAGAAACGAGTCATTGCATATAATTCAAAAGAAAAATAAACCATCACTTGATTACAAATATTCATATTGGAATTGTCATATTTTCTGTGGTGATAAAATGTTTTTTCATGGTAATATATATTCGAATACTTGTTATATCCTCAAAATTTCCTTCAAAGATTAGCTGAAATTTTATGTTTTGTGATTCGTATTCCCATCCTTGCAGTTTAGGAATCTAGTATCTGTTCTCTTCCTCGTCTAATTTACTTGTTTGTTGTTGATCTGCCATTTCTAAAAAAATGTTAATGTAAAAGCCGAAAAAATATGAAATTCAGCTCTGTATTCACTGAGTTGAAACATCCGTAAGAGCATTACAGTAATGAATTTAATCGATATATTTTCTACTTTAACAACACAAAAATGGTTTGTTGTTGCATGCAATAGCAAATGATTAACAATATTTAAGATAGTAAATGGGAATCTTATAGAACAATAAATAATTGGCACATACCAAATTAAATATTAGGAATGAATACTCTTATGGAAAATTTCCAGCATCCATGGGTGATGTTTGGTGAATAAATCCTTCAGATCGGTGATGGATAATGTTGTTTTATTCTATAAGAAAACATAGTAAGCAGTAGCAAAACGCAGCTGAAGCGCACATAAGGAGCAACGCACAAGTAGGAAATTAATATTAAACAAATGCAAAAACACAAAGCTTCAGAAAGAACTCAATTACTCTCTTTTTCGACTATGCTTCTACTGTTGATTTCTCACTTCAGCTCAACTTAATTCATTGTTTGACTCTTCAGCACTATCTCACGGCTTTGACCGGATTAAGAAGTTTCAAGAGTGCCTATAGGGAAATCCCCAATGTTCTTGAATATTCTGGTTCTTTAATTTTCGTGGTCGTCACCATGGCGAGGGCTGATTGACTCAGCAGTCATTGTTGTTTCTGTAAAACTTTCTTCCTTAACAGAACATTGGCAAGAAAGCAATATTATTAATTCGTAACAGTACTAACGTTTTGACATAAGTAAATCATAAAATTTGATCATATCATTTCAGATTTTGTAGTTAAATTGAAACTGTAGTTACTTCAAAATTAAAAACGAATAAAATTTTAATTTGCTATGTTTTTAAAATGGCAGGAATGTATGTGATTAAATCTTTTACGATAGAATGAAATAATACCATAGTATTTAATAGTAATTATTAAGAAAAAATATTTGATTGCGGATTCAAATTTTATAGTTTGAATGGAACGCTAAGAAAAAATATGACTTTGAAGAAAATTGGAAAAAAAAAAGAAATTACCAAACGAAACAAAATTTCACTCAATAAGTGCAGGGCGAAACAAAATAGAGAATAGCAAGACTTGGACTAAAAGGGCCCATTAAAACTTAAGAGTACTAAAATATGAATTAGAATTTTTAATTCAAAAAGTAAAAAATAAAAATTAACTAATTGTCATTTTAAAGAACTATGTTTAAAATACTAGTTACTACATTTGTATATTCAAATAAATATATACTATGAAATAATAATGTATGTGGAAATCATATTTTTAACGATGTCAAAAGAAAACATTTTTTTGGCCACTTGTTTGTGTCTATCAATGGTTCTCCGATGATATTCCTTCAATTTCAGTTAAATCTCTTATACATGATATTCTTGATACCTTAAAAAATTATTTAAGTCATCAAATTGTGACAAGTTTTAGAGCCTTGTTATTTGAAGCTTACGTTTTTTTCTGTTCGTTAGATTTTTTTTCATCCATTTGCTGGCGTGGTGTTGTGTAGAAGTTTGTCTGAGTCTTCGTTATCTCACCGTGCTTCAAAATTACGAGGTCCACCCCAAAATGTCCTTAATATCGCTTTAAGATGGGATTTAAATATAAATAAACTAAACTAGATACATTTTTATTATATACAGCAGTTAAAACAGTAACTGTCCGATAACCTATCTTCTGCTTACAAGATTCTTTTTTCTTTTTTTAATTCTCCATCTAAACATCGTCTATAATAATCGTCTTTTAACCTTCCCTTCTAGGAGAAAGCCATGCGATTAAGTATTTGGTTATTTAATAGCATGGCTTTCTTCTAGTTTCCTTAGTTCACACTCTCCCTATATATATTTATCTTGTTCAAATTTTCAATAATTAATAAAATTTCATTCATCCACT
>JAPMOQ010030349.1:2797878-2938429 GCA_026543055.1 Argiope trifasciata | reverse complement strand
ATTTGGCCTTACCTTTTTGGCGCGAAAGTCAGTTTTTAATTAATAAAAAATTAACCACTCAATTAACCGAAGTATAAAGTAGTATGTTCTATTTCTGACTATAATCTATTTAGATTTAAATTTCACGGTATAACTTGTAAATATTTAAATTAATCGAGATTTTTATAATTAAAATTATGGTTCTAAAATTTTATTAGCAACAGTAATTAGCTAATAATTGTAATTAATTAAAATAACCCATATATAAAATTATAATAACCCATACACTTAGGTACCTGTTCAATTTTTAATCATTTGAATAATAAAAATTGTACTTAAATGTAAAAATTGTACCACATTCAATTAAGTTCAAGTATCTGAAATTTAGTTATTTGATAGATAGGTGTGGAGAGTGGAAATTATATAATGAAATCACTATCTCTTTATAAAGGATGATTAGTAAAATGATAAGATAATTTTACTAAAAATGAAATTCCTATTTAGTTTGCAGATTTTTTTCTATTTATATGTAACTGAAATATATGTTGAGAGTTGTTTTAATCGCTTTTGCAGAAATATTTGCAAACAAATAAAACAATTTATTTGAAATATATACTATAGAAAAGAAAACAAGTAATATAAATTTTTTTGATTAAATTCCTGCTAAGTCAATAGAGAAAAAATTTATTTTAGTTACTTTTTATTAAATAATCAAAAAAATTATTAAGTATGAAAAATTATTGATTTTCGCATGAATTGAATTTGCATTCTTTATGTGAAAAATGCTAAAATTCTTGCATTTTACAGATTGAGTTAATGTCAGTTGTTTTTTTAATTTTTCTTACAAACTACTAAAACACTATTTAAAGTATTAAAATTAATTAAATTAAATTAATTATTATTTGAAAAAACTGTATTAACATCAAGTGTCATCCACCACAAGTTCAAAAAATTGTATTTGAATTTGAGTGGATGAATAAAAAGTATTTTATAAACGATTGGAAATTTGAGCAAGATATATAAATAAATATATATAAGGAAAGTATGAACTAATAGTAGAAATGGAAAAATAATTTTTTTGAGGCATTAAATTATAATAACTTTGAAGAATTTACTGAAACTGAAACTGGAAAGCATGATTTTATTAATAATAATTCATGTTTATACATTTGTAATAATGTAAATAATTATCTTGACAAGGCAGAAGAACAAAAATCAGCATTTTTAAAAACCAATCATTGAGAGAGTTTCTTCATGAATCACATTCCTTTTTTTAAAGGTCAGATATTGTATTATTAGAATTATTTTGAATCATCAATAATTTTCATAATAAATTATTTGCAAAATGGCAGTGAACAGAAATTAAAGTATAGTATCTAGTAAATGAAAAAAGAATTCAGCTTCGAAATGAAAACTAATAAAGAATATATTTAAATTACTGAAGCATAAATTTAAATAGAATACTATTTTTGTATATTTACCTAAAAATAATAGCATCGAAAAATCTTCATTGAACCTACCAAGTTTTCAAATTACATAAATTAATTTCATTTCGACTATGTTTGGAAGAGAGCGTAGCATGGTAACTTTGAATGCAAAAATGGTAATGGAATGCTTTGAATGAATAAAAAATAAATAAATAAGTTAATTCATTTCTTATGAGATTTTCTAAAAACATTCAATAATTATAAGAAGCGTTAATATAAAAATAAAAACATTTCACAAACGAATAATTTTAGAGTTCGATATTTATTTGTTTTATAATAACAATACGACATAATTCAACTAAACTATTGGAAATTCACTGGTAGAGATTATAAGAAATTGTCACACAACTATACGAACTTTACTGTAATGAAATGAAAAAAAAAAAAAAATACTGATTTAAATTCATTAGTAAGAAAAATAAAAATTAGTAACTTAATCAGTATTTTAATAAACAAAAGTAGATTAAAAGTATTCTAATAAATAAAAGTATATTGTTGTACTAATACAAAAAAAATCGAAATTTTATTTTAATACTAATTAGCATTATATTTGTAATATTTATTAATTTTGAATTTTCAAGCAAGGGATTTATTTATAAATTCTCTTTATAATTAGCAAATTAGTGGTTTTTAACAATTTTTATTTCAAAATAAATCTTTGCGAATATGCTGATATAATATATAAGTAAGTATTAATAATGATACTTACTATTAAATAAGTAGTTATTCTTACGAAATAAGAATTTATTATCGATATTCATAACTTCTAATTAATCACTTTTTAATTGATAACAATTACTACCTTGCATGGCACTGATAAAAAGTTTTTATGAAATGCAGATTTTTGGCATAAAACTAGTATTTTCACATGTATCTAGAGAATATTTATTTTGGACACATTTTTGCTGTTGATTGACATCAAAATTTGACACAAAACTGCATTTGTAATCACAAGAGAACTTACCGAATGTCATCAATTTAAACCATTATGTTTTTGAGCTATTGCGTCTACATGTATGCGAAATTATAGACCATCAGTCGTTTAATCGTTTGATAGATTTGATTCTAGATTTGATATTTAGATTTTAAAGATAAATTACTTTTAGAGATCCTATTAATTACATTAAACATTCTGTTAAAAATTAATAGTAATATTTCAACAATTATTTTTAAAAATATTGGGGAAATATACATACACACCCTTTGATTGATTACTGAATTCATCAAACATTTGAAATGGGGATCTCTTGTTGTATTAAAAGCAATTCATTTGATATTGAAAGGGAAATTATGGAAAATGTTTGCATTACGGAGGTGAAATTTTGAAAGAAAGTTTTATTACATAAAATTATTGATATTAAAATATATCAAGCTGAGTTACAATTTCCAGAAACAGATTTTCTAAAATACACTGTTACGGCAACTGAAGAAGCACTGCAACTGACTGAAAATGTGATGATTCGGCACTGTGGCTTGAGCAAATGATTTTTATTTTAATTGGATGAATTATTTATTTGCTGATAAGTACGAAGAAAAATTACGATAATGAAATCCAATTTTCATTATCTTCAGTACTTTATATCTTAAACGTTTTGATTTTTCCTTAAAAAAGTTATCAATAATGCTTCTTTCCAATAATCTGTTAATCAATTCTTATTTATTTATGTATACTTTACTTATGCATATTTTTACTTTAATATAAAATTCAATTATGAAACCTTAACATTTTTGTTTTCAAATTCTGCGATAGTTGTTTTAAACCACTAATGTCGTATATTAATTAAATCTTTGAGCTCAGTAGAAAGCACTCATTTTCTTGAAATGCCGTCTTAAATGCCGAACAGGATTTAAGCTTGTTGTGGTACTTAGTTTCCATGAAGATACACAAAGAAAATTGGTGCTCATTCAACGATTCAGTATAAGTGAACGAAGACTTTGAGTGGCTTCTCCTTTAGTTATTCTTGTTCTTCGCTAACATCTCCTCACGAGGTAATAAGTCATTTTCTTTATAAAATCAAGATTTAAACAAAATTCTTATGGAATTTCAGCTAGAAACTTCTATGTAAGGATTCCCAAATATTTCCTATTTATTTTTATGTTATATGTTTGCCTGATATTTTTAATTACATGTCGCTTTGCTCAAATTTATCCACCATATATTTGTATGGATAAATATAACAATAGATGAGAGTTATCAGTTTTAAAATCTAAATCCTTTATTATCTTGTGAGAGAATGAATTTGTTTCGGTTTGAGGTTTTTGAAACCTCAAAATAAGTAGGCAATAAATTGGCGATTTATCGCTTTAGAGGCATCAGTTTTTCATTTCTTGGATTATTAGAAATTTATTTAAAAGCTTGTCACATTTGGCGTTTCATAGCCAATTAAATTAAAGTTACAACTTGATTTCCAAATTATTCATTCTCTGAATTCTTACGAATTGTCTTTATATATATATATATATATATATATTAATTAATTAAGGCAAATAATGATTTAAAAATTAGTCATATTCTCACAGGTTAACTTGAAATTTGCTATAGTGGATTTCATTTTTTTAAAACTATAATTCCAAGGAAATGTGGGCAATATGATCAAAGATGAAATATTAATAAAAGTGTGGAAAAAATAATATGCGTATAGTCATTATTCCCATGAATTGGAAATATTGGGAAAACTTTATAACATGATACCTATGTTAAGAATTCCAGAAGTAATCTTAATTTTTTTAAACGTCATTGAAATTTTTGAACAAAATTTTATTTTAAATATCATTTCCATGAACTTTTTTTTGGAATGAAACGTTGTATTTAACTTAATAGAACTCTTTCAGTAAATCTAAGAAACATTTATAGTATTATTAATCAGCAATGTTATTCCCCGTAACTTTTTGTTTTCTAAGGGAGTTGTTATTTCAATGATTCTAAAACAGCTGAAACTTTTGTCTTTTTGAAAATAAGTTTAGATATGAGTTTCATGAAAATTATGGTATTATCTAGGAAAGCTAACTTAATGTATAAAGCATCATTTCGAACTAATAGTTTCATCATATATTTTTTTAATAATACGTCATCTAGATCTAAAGTTGCTTGTTGATTTAAAATATTAACTTTTAATGTTACATAAAGTGTGCATATATTCTTAAACAGACAAATATGTTATCATGTAAGAATGTGATGTAGAATTGCCTTGAGGTTTTGAAACGATTTGAAGGCAGCAATTTGTTGAAGTCTTAAAAAAATAATTGACGATTTATCCCCTTTTTTATTTTGAAGTCGACTTTCATAGTACAACTTTTGAAATATCAATCGATTGCCACTGTAGTTTTATTTTGTTGGCTTTAACGGTATAGCTTTTGAAATATCTATAGTCTGCTAACGTAGTTTTATTTTGGAATTGGCTTTCACAGCATAGGTTTTCCATTATCTATCGTCTGATAATGTAGTTTTATTTTTGAGTCGGCTTTCATTGCATAGCTTTTGAATTATCTATCGTTTGCTGCTGTAGTATTTATTCCCTTGGAAATCTCAATGTTATTGCCTGATTCACGCAACGTCTTTTAAAAAAATCAAGTTAATATATTGTTTGTTTAATTGATAAGAAATGTTGGTACAGGGATAATTTTAACTAATTTAATTAAGATTATTAGAAAATAATGCAATAAGGTGTCACATTTGGCGATTTATCGCCAACTAATGTTACAACTTGATTTCCAAATCATACATTCTCAGAATCCGTAAATATTGTTTTAATTAATTTAAGTTATTAACCAGTTTAAACCGTTTGAAACCATCAAGAAACTATCAGATTACGCATGCGTGAATATTTAGAAAAACGATGAGTTTTTTTCCATTTCAAAATTGGTCACTGACTTAAATTAATTAAGGGAAATAATGACTTAAAAATACTAATGTTTTCACATGACACCTTGAAATTTGCGATTGTAGATTTCATTTTTAATTCGTATTTTTTTTTCAATTTATGCTGGCTAGCAGTATTACAGTAGTGAAATTCTGCCAAAAATTGTCTAAATTACTTTCATAAGGAGTCCATTTTATTTCTCGTTCCATTAACGAAGTATACAAAGAGAAAGAATGGTTATCTTCTAAAGGCTCCCATCTTGAAGAAGACGCAATAAATCTTCTTATATCTGGAAGGGGAAAAAAACTTTCTTCCTGTTTTTTTTTTCCAGATTAAGTCCCTTTTTTCTACTAATAAGATAACGCAAACATATATTGAGTTAATATAATATTTAGTATCTGATTTTAACATATTTCCTTGAAAATATTGAGCGATTATTAGAAGTTTATAATCTAGGGATTAGGACTAGGATGGACAGAAGTCTAATCTGTCAATCCCTGTGCAGGTGAACACAATCATTAAGGACGGCTCACGTTTTGAAACCATAAAACAGAACCGCCCCTATTAACAAACCATTTCAAAATCAGTGAAGCTCTAAATATGTGTTTAACAGCTAGAGAAATTGTAACTGTAAGTTTTAAAAAATTATTTTCACATCCCCACAAACGCATTCTTTATTTTCTACCAAGAAGTAACTAAGTGCCAAATTAGGTTACTTTTGATTTAATAGCCTACACACTTTGAGCGATTTTTACTTTCTCGTGACTGATTTATGCAAGGAGAAAGTATTTTATTTAAATAAATAACTGTTAGCAAATTCGAAACCAAATTTTGACTCTCCAAATTCTCTGTCTTATATTTCCCTGCGTTCAAAAAAAAAAAAAAGGGCATTTTTCTAATTTTGTTTCTTTGTGAAGGCCATAATAAATAAATACTTTGAACTAGACAAAGGAAATGTATGTGTTGTTTCTATACCAAAATACTAATAAAGTTTGATGCATTTGTTTTGTATCTAAAGTGTAGATCTTTATCAAATTTGGAAACCAGATTTTCGATAGTTTGACCGTTTGTCGATCTGTATGTTTCCGTATAGCTGAAAAATGCATAGATTCAAATAAATACAATCTAATACGTAAACTTGTTGGTTGGTTTTTGTATTTTTGGTTCTTTCTTTTCAATAAATCAATTAAAAAATACCCAAAATATATATTCTGTTTCTTTAATATATTAACACGTTCACTGCCACTACCCACGCTTGATATCAGGACCATTTATCTAATTAGATGACCCCTTCTTTGCTATCTTTTAACTGTAGTAGAGAAGGTGTCATCTTATAACATAGATGGTTTGATACAATTATATATTATTTGTAACGCACAAGCGCGTCAGTGGCAGCGAATGTGTTAAGAAGAAAAACAAGTCGTGAAAGTGCGACGATCGTGATCAAGTGCGTGAAAATAAAAAGTGGACTCTCGTGGGATTCACTGCCAATTCACAGTTCCAGAATTTTTCAGCAAAAGAAGAATATTTTCTTTATTTATATGTATACGTGAAAGTTTTGAAGATATTATTCCCAGTTATCATGCAAACTACAGAAAATATGACAGGTTAATGGCATCCTCATCTTAAAATTCAGTGAATTTTCTTCATATTAATTCCGAATTATCATGAAGTGAATTGTGTAGCAATATGATAACAATAATAGTTTATATAGCTTATAGCCTTATAACATGTTAATATGGTTTTTAATTGACATATAGTATTAGGTTTATTTGTAGTCTTAATAAGAAGACATGTGAATTGTGGATGTGGTATCATTTTTGACATGGTGTTGTTTTGTGTCTTTATAGTTTAAAATAGTTCTATAGAAGTTAATTATTTGATGATATTTCTTCCCAACGCAATAACCATATTGATATCTATATTGTTCATTTTATTTCATTTTATAAGTATTCATCTTATTTAAAATTGTGAGAGCATACAGAAGAGAAATTAAGTTTTTGCAAAATATATTTTAGTTTCTTTTTCGAAATTCGGATTCAGTAATAGTTAAGTAGCGAGTAGTTAAGTGAAAAAAAAACGAATAATCTTTAGAAACTAATAATTTTTTTTACATAAAATATTTAAATAACTCTGTTCATTAAAATTAAGTACAAAATTGCATTCATGAAAAGTTTTATTCTAAATGTATTTATTTTTATTTATGATACTAAAAATATACCTTTAATTATATATTATTCTAACAGAAAATTAAAAAAAAAACTTATTCTGTCTTGAGCTGAAATACGAGTCAAGTATTTAAAAATTTATAGAATTTTTATTGCTAATGTAATGCTTTTAATAATAGCATATGATTACTGAATTGCAAATGTTATTTGATGCAGCATCGACAATAGGGGTTCTTGTGCCATTATCTTGTGTGTTAGAACATAATGGCACAAGAATCCCTTATCTGTTCAATTCTTATGCATTTTCTATTTAAAAAATTTATAATTAAATTAAGAACACGGCATTTAAATATAAAAAAGTTTGTTTTTAAATACTATTTATTTAAAAAGAATTTAAAACTAATCATTCTAAATATTTGGTTAGAAAGAATTATTTGTGTTTAAGGAAATCAATAACAATTTTCAAATTTTTTTGCTTCTGGTTATGTAGATGAACAATAACTTTTTATTATTCCTAAAAATATGGGTATTTAAACAATTAGTAAATGATTTTTCTGAAAATCTGGAGATCTAAAATTGATTTAATGAATCTCAGAAGTAGGAATTGGAAAGATTTTAAAGTTTCACTATTTATTATTGTTAAACTAAATAATTATTAAAGGAGGTTTTTTTTTTTGAATTCTTGAGAACAACCGTGCTTTAAAGAATAATTTTGTTCTTAAAGATTTGACAATCTTTCAAACGCCATTAATTTTACTGTGAACTAAGCTCACAAGCAAGCAATATTCACAAAGTATTTATTTGTTGAAGATGGTACTGGATAAATATATATCGCCTAACAATTTGTGGAACAAATTTATTTTATAAAATGTGAAAGGATTATATATTTTATCGCGTATCAATATAGAAAAAAAAATAACAAGGGCATGGAATTCTTAGCCAAATTTTAAAATTAAATTTGTATCAATAATATTATTAAGAATATAAGCTAAAATATGTATTCCCTTTAACCGCAGCTAAATAGCTAATTCCCAGACTGTTAAAAATAGATGGAAATTTTTAATTGGGAAAAATGCTTTAAATGAAGCAAAGAATTATATTTTGCTTTGCTTGAGTCAATAAATATATTTCTAAATATAAGATGTATTTATTTTCATATAACTGCACCCAGTCTTATCAGTTATTGATAACTTTGACACACTAAAATTTTAATTAAAAGTGTTTCAGTCCTTTGCAATTAAAAATATCCAAATTATTGAAACGTATAATGTCCCAATTTAAAACCTTTCAAGGCCCACTTCAAGAAAGATTTAGCAATCAATTATGTTTTGTGATTCCTCATCTTCAAACATTTGTGACTAGAAAGGAGAATATTTCAATCTAAGCATTTTTAATTTTTCAAAGCCATTGGGTGTTTTTTAATCATTTTATTTTAATTCAGACTTGTTATACTATTTCTCGAATTCCTTTCATTATCTTTAAAATCGGCTCTCTTACTTGTCTAATATTTTTCTCATTTGGATTTTCCCGTTGAACAATAGATCAAAACATATGGTTGCTTCAGCACAATCAAATCTAATACTTGTGCATGAATCCTAAGTTAATACTAGTAACCACTGGCTAAGGGAGATCTCCGTTGGTAATGCGTTCCTTTTGACTTCCATATTTTTCTTGGTGCAACATGTTCTTTTCATGACTTTGGGTCAAATACCTGTATCACTACTTTTTTGGAGGAAATATCTGAATTACAATCTTTTTGAGCAAAATATGTGTATCATAACTGTCTTTGAATGTAGTAAGACAGTTGTATTATTTCTTAAATCCACAAATAGTGTGGACACGATTAGTTCTGGTTCCATTGAGAAATTGATTGCTTACGCAGACCACCAGTGCAGTTTTTTTTAACGGATTTAGCATCTGATAACGTCGAACCTTAAACCTATGATTTACCACTAAATCCTGCATCATCACTTTCGTAGTTACGCCTTGAAGACCTCAACGGCGGAAGCTTGCGATAAGGGATGGAGGGGGATGCAATCCAAACTATGGCGCCTCCTCATCCTAACCGAAAATGATTTCTGTCTCTATCATCCGTGAGCTTATCGCCGGTTTAATGCCTTATCAGTTCCCAGGGCATCGGATTTCATATCGTATAAATGAAATGCATTAAGCTTACTTAAATAGTACAAAAAAATGAAATTGAATTACGAATGAGTGCATTCAATACTTTAAGTAATAAAAATAACAAATTGATTTTTGTATAAACTAAAATAATTGTAAAATATAATTGTATTTTTGTATAAAATATAATAATCAATTTATTGAACACATGATCAACATGTACATCCGAAAATACTAACTGCAAAAGTTATAGAATATAATTTTCTGCTTAGAAAGTCCAAGTGTTTCAAACAATATATAACTTGTATTAATTGTATTTTGTATTTATTTGTAAAGATTTTATAAATTGTAAGGACCTCCTGAAATGAGTACATAGTTACTCTTCTGGAAATTGCAAACTTCTGTCAATTTTTTCAATTTCGGTCAGAAACGTTAATTAAAATGCACGTCTTATTTTACAAATCAGGAGAGTTTCAAAATTTAAGTTCTTTTTTTTATATCATCAATTAATATTTCATTTTCTTTTCTTCTCAAAATTTGCTTTAAAATTTCGATAGTGGAAATATTTTCATTGAAATATGAAAACATTCGTAAAAAAGCTTAAGAAGCTTTGACCTAATATCAATACTTTAAAAAAAGGGGGAACGCTATATTTTGACCTGACATGAGACTAGGAGGAAAAGAATGAGCGAACGCGCAGATGTATTAGAATATCGCAGGTGTCATACCGAAGTAGAAAACATTTATTTTTTTCAAAACCAGAATAAATGAATAAAGTTTTAGTTGTCCTGTACTAAATAGCCCCGATTATCAGATCAAAATTAAGCAAAATACATGTAACACCTGTTTCACAGTTTAATGAAAACTATTTGTCATTTGTTCATTTTACTTAGTATTGTTCTATATATAGATGTAAATTTTAATACAGAGGATAGACAGGAAATTCTATATTGCTGAAAAGGATTTTATTGAAATTCTGTCTTTTGGATTTCTTTTACTGTATATAAACTTTTTTTTCGGATTTTCAAGAGAATAAATATTTCTGCTCAATTGAGTTCTGATAACAAAAAAACTTCAACCGCCGCAGTTAAGATTGATTGCTAGTATAAATATATATGTTTCAAAGCTCTCTCAAAATGAATAGAATAGTTTCATATTCGTGTTTTGAAATGCTAAATACAAAAAATTAAAGTTATAAAAGACACGGTTAAAGTTTTATCTCAAGAAATTGTTGAATTTTTGACTTCATTAATTTGTGAATATTGGTTATCTGAAAATTTTGGAACACTTTCTCTTTACATTAACACATTTCTGGCCGCTTAATCAAGCTTGCTGAATTTTTTGATTATATGATGTCGCATTTTTTGCCATTCTGATACCACCTGCATAAGAATGGATGCTTTTTGTGACAGCTGGGTTTCTTAAAATACTTGAGATGCTGATAGATTGATATAGTTTATGAATGACTAGTTTGTTCACAAAGGATCGTTCATTAAAAGATTTTTATTGTTCAACTGAAACCATTATTTATAAACAAATTAATTTTTCTGCCGAGGATTTTCATAATGAAGCAATTTAATTTTTTGTTTAGCAATAAATTTAAATCCTCTAAAAAGTATCGATCTTCAAAAGATTTAAATTTATTACTTTATATTTATGTCACATCAGAAACAACTTAGTTTTCTGTCTTATATATTAAAGCAACAACTTTCTTGAAAAATAACATTTAAAAGAAATTAAATCGTTATATATTGAGTTCTATATGGTTTAATAAAATTTTATTGGAATAGCTATAGTGTCAATAACGTAGAAATTTTCTTAAAATATAGCATTTAAAAGAAATTAGATCATTATTGAATTTTAAAATTTTAGACCATAGTTTTTTTTTTAATGAAACTAATAATGTCTAGTACATATTTATATAGTTGCTTTGAAAAAAACCTACTTTTTAATTTAAGTATGTGTAAAATTATTTCTTTTAGTAGTAGTAATTTTCTTTTTCAAAATTACTAGGAAAAAGACAAAATTTTGATTTATTTCTAATTAATTGGATTTGGTTGAATCGAGCCCAGTTATTTAGAAATCTTAAAACATGAATTCATACATATAGACAAACGTATGTACATACGTAGTTACAATGACTTTTACTCGTGTTAAGTTTGTGGATATTTTCTTTCAAACAAAATACAAAATTTCAATGAAATTTTTGAAAAAAAAAGCATTAATTTCGTTATTGTGCACTAAAATATGTAATGTTAATGTAATTATGTAATGGTGTTGTAAATAACTCATTGAAAAAGAAACGAACGAATTATACGTATTTCATACCTGACTAGTTTTGATTCATTTTAGCATTTACATCAAATTCGAAACATATCACTATAGAATTTTAGGTATTTTTGGCAATAGGCTTTTTTTACTGTGATCTTACCAATTTCCCAAGGACAATCTCCCGCGATAAATTTTTATATATTTTGATTGATAAAACTCTTCATTTGAATATATTGTTTATTATAACTTCTCTTGAAATTTTATATGCCACGGTTTAGTAATTTTGCAGCATTGCAATGTGTCTGTTAACATCTGAAAAAACTGTATACGTCGCACAATTTACTGAGACTCGTTCCAAAAAAACTGTCAAATTTCCTCTAGGAAAAGCAAAATTTTGATACTTTAGATAAACAAACTAAAACTTCCATCCATTTCAAGATATTCATTTTCCAAAAGTTCACCAAGAAATGCCAATTTGGCGGATTTTTTTTTTTTGCTCTCAAGTTTCGCTTTTCTGAAACTTTACGAAAGGAAGCAAGTGCTCCAAACATCTCTTTCACCTACTGAAGGTGTCAACAACTGTTAAGTGAATAAGCATTAAGTGTCTTCGATTTTCGGTTTGACTTGGTGAAGATAAGATTTCTATAAACATGGGAATAAACACACTTTAGGTACTTAGAGGGCATCGTTTGAATAGCTGCTATATATTAGTGGAAAAGATTACGTGACAGAAATCAGACACACCCTTACAGGGGACAAAAGATCGCTTAGAATGGCCTCTACACAGGCCATTTGTTTTTCAGAAAGTTCAAGACCTGTTTCGGATGCAAAAGAATTTCAAAAAATCATCAGATTCGATAAAGAATCACTTGATACACGTCAAAAGTAATGCAGTAATTGAATTTTGAAATCCATTATGCCTATTCTATAGAAAGAAAAAAGGCGCTAAGATTGTGATTTTTATTTCACATGAAATTACTACATTAAAGATGCAATAATTAATTTATAGAAGCCATATCTAGATGCTTAAAAATGTTCGACTTTTTAAAAAATATTTTGAACATAAATAGCTCTCAATCGTTATTTTATAAAACGATTAAATTGAGCGAATGCATCAATATTAGGGGGGAAAAAACCCAGATAAACAATGAGTTCAGGAGGAATTTTTTCGTCGAATCTGATAGCATAAGAATTCTCAATATTTTATAACTATTTTATATTTTTGGGAAGAGCTGCTGAAAAAAGCTGACTGATTTTTTCCCCCACTATTCGTACTACAAAAAGACATTTAAATGCAGAGAAAAATAACGAAACTTCTTTTGTTCAAACAATAATTCCAAATCTATTTTTTAGTAAAAAATTCTTATGCTTAGGATGGCCTTCGGTAATTCGGTAAAAAATAATTTCATAATTTATAAGTGGCTTCGTATAAAAGTTTTTAATATAAGAGAAAATGAAATTTCAAAAATTTCTTTATACAACTAAAAGTAGTCAATTCATTTTACATTAGCATAATTTTTCATCATGATTCTGGTGGCAGAAAAAATATTTCTATATTTTAATGCAGAAACTGCTTAATTGCTCTTTCTTTCAGAAGTGATTTTCCGTTATGAAAATGATCCGGATAAAGACTGAATTTTAAATAAAATTTATTAAAGTCGGAAAAATTTAATTTGTTTACAAAATCTGTAAAGAACATTTTAATTAAAACTCAACTTTTGAGAAAATCTCAGTTCTTATCCTAGTTCTTGCACAAAGAAAATTTTCAATTCTTTAGATAATTTGATAGAAAAAAATCTATTAACTATAATCCTTAATTTGGAAATTCTTAACAAATATTGAATATAAATCAGATTTACTGAACATGGAAAAGTTAAATTTGGTAGAATATTCGTAACTATTATATAAATTAAAATGAGTTGGGTAGAATTTTATTCTTTCAAAAAATAAGCTTTTAATACTAAAAAGGAAATAAATTGGAAATTGTTTTGGGGGAAAGTCAAAACGAAGTTTCTTAATAAATATATCGTTTTCCCGGCATCAGATGAACTTTTTTTCCTTCTGTTTTCCCATGTTATTTGAACCGAACTACACAACTGGTAGCTAGTTATTCATTTTATGGAAGTCGGAACACCCATTGTTTATTGAGTCAAACAAGTTTCGTTTTTAATATAAAATTGAGTTAACTTCAAAGTTCTGCATAAAATGCTATTTGTAATGTAATTATCAACTTCATAAAAATACATCAGTTTCCCTGAAATGCTTTTAACAGCTTCTGTATCTTAAACGTATATTTTTGGATATTTTTGTTTAAAAGCATAATTATCCAAAATAAATTATTCAAAAAATAACCATAAAAATGCTTTTAAGTAGACTTAACATTTTAAAATAAGCAGAAAGAAATTCTTTTATAGTTTAAGCATGCATTTTCAAAGTTTATGAAAAAAAGTGGAAAACAAACCACTGAGCAATCAGATGTCTTGAAACAAGTCAAAACAGAAGCATGAGAACATTCAACAATAATCTCCAGTTCGGAATCGTTTGCAGCAGTTGCTGTACTTATCTTGAGACCGACTCGTAGTTTTATATGTTTTGTTATAGATATCACAATCGGTGCCGAATCTGAAGCAGTATCAGCGATCTATCGGAAACGGCATGGCGATCTGCAAGCGTGTGTTGGTCGCGGGTTTTCTCCTCCAGACCCATTTATGATAGCGGGGGCCGAATAAATAGAATACGGCCGATATCGTATCGTTGTTTCATCAGGCCGATTTATGATAACTTCAGAAATGGTGCACAAAGCATCATGAATTATCATTCTGTGCTTTTTTTTAGTGTGTTTAGTTCCAGTTTTGATATTATTTCTTTCGGTTAGTTCCATACGGCGTGACTTTGAATTAGATACATCCACGGACCGAGATTTAATCTTTGCGATTTTGGGTCACCTTTATTAAAAGATGCTGGCACGCTTGATGTTGAAATTGAACAAATAAAAAATTGATTTTATTTTTTCTTATTTAAAATTTCTGCTTATAATAATTGCCTTCCTTTTTTTTAAAAAAATAATTATGTGTCAGCCCTGAATACAAAAATCGCATTGACATATTTTAATTACTACTATGGTATATACAGTAGCTCGAAAAATTGGGAATATACTTTACTTTTACTTGATAAATCCGACTTTCATTATAAATAACACATCACCGAGAAGTACAAACAGGATTTTATTTTTATGCCTAACAAATGGTTTAATTTAGAGTAAAATTTTAAAAAATCAACGAAAACTTCTAAATTGAAAAGTTTCAGAAGCATTTTAAATAAACAACGCAGAATTTTACCTTAAAAAATTGCGAGTACAGCAATGAAATTTTTACAATATCTCACATAAAAACAAAGTGTCATTATTAAGTTGCATGCCTTTTGGCTCTTATAAGGGTCTTTAAACGTCATGGTACCATTTCGACCAATTTTTGGTCATTCTGAAGATATTTTATCCCATTTTTTGCAATACTTGTTTTAAATGGGTTTATTTCTTGTTTTATGATTTTAAACCATTTTTTACAGTATCATTTACAAATATTCAACGGCATTGATGTCCGAGTACTGTGATAGTGTGTGTAACTACATTACATGCATTTTGTTTGCAGTCGTTCTCCTGCTGTAAAATGGAATTTCCATCTAAATTCAAATTTTACTACTTCTAAATTTGCTGCAGAAACTTTTCAAATCATAGGCAGAAGTCCTAAGCGAGTCCTGGAACTGTACGAAATGCCCATTAGACAAGTTGGATATAAAAGTTGCATTGTTAGAGAGCAATCGTTCACCATCTTGCAAATTCAGAAAACGCATTTGAAGTTTGCAAAAATTCTTCAGTTGAAGACCTATAACTTTTGAAAGAAATTTTTATTTATCAATTAAAGAAAACTCAACATTTTTGGCAGTGACAGCCATCGTACTGTATGGAGACAGTCTAATACAGCTTTGGATATAAAAAATGTACGTCCTACAGCTAAATATGGTGGTAACTCCGTCATCGTTTGAGGCTGCAGGGCTTTATCCGGGATAGGAAATTTAATTCTTATAGATAACATTATAAACCATATGGTTTACATGGATATAATTCGTATCAATCTAAAGGAAAATAATATATTATATCTAAATATATGGGTTTGGATAAAAATTTCCTTTTCCAGTAGACCCCAAACAGAACGCATATAACGCCAATATATGGTGTCTTTTTCATTGTAAACAGCAGTTACACACACTTCTATACCCGACATCAGTGCTGTTGAATATTCGTGGACCACAATCGAAAAAGTGGTTCAAAAACGTCCTAAAAAATTAAATAAGAAATAAAACCCATTTAAAACAAGTCTGGCAAGAAAAATGGGGTAAAATATCTTCAGAACGACGAAAAATTGGTCGAATTGGTACCACGACGTTTAGAGACCCTAATAAGAGCCAAAAGACATGCAACTTAATAGCAATACTTTGTTTTTATGCGAAATATTGTAAAAATTTCATTGGTGTACTCTCAATTTTTTGAGGCGAAATTTTGTATAAGTTTATTTAAAATGCTTCTAAAACTTTTCAATTTAGAAGTTTTTCCTTAATTTTTAAAATTCTTTCTCTAAATTAAATCATTTGTTAGGCGTAAAAAATAAAAACATGTTTGCACTTCTTGGCGATGAGTTATTTTTGTTGAAAGTCGTATTTATCAAGTAAAAGTAAGGTGTACTCAAAGTTTTTTGAGCCTCTGTATATGACCCTTGCATCGAATAATAGAATAGATCAGTTATCTAATCAGTGGGGGTAATAAAGTTTTTTTTAAAAATGAGTGCGAACATTTTTAATTTTAAGTAGAAGAATATAGTTAATTTTATCAATTCTATTAGAATTATAGAGCATCTTTTAAATTGTTTTGTGGCAGTTTAGAATTCCATGTGTTATGCTTTAAAAATTATTAAGGAACCGAAAGATTCATAGTCTTAAAATATGCTTATTACTGAATTTTAAAATCTTTCTTAGCTTTTTAGAAATATTATCTACTAACTATCAGTCAAAAACAGTATATGCTATAGTTACAAATCAAATTAAAATTAACAGAAAAAATTATGACCAGCATTATAAATGGATTATTCTTTTCCCAAAGGTATTTGTCGTCTAAAGTAATATAATCTTGTAAATCTCAAAAACCAAGTCATTATTTATAAAGTACTTTGTCGTAAACTTCTTCAGAGTTTCTCATAAATCCTTCATTAGCGGATTCACTTTGTAACTCATTATTTGAAAATTCCATTATTAAAACATATTTGTAAGATGAGGACATTTTGGGGAGGATTCTAAAGTGAGAAAAAACTTTAAAGTTTATTGTAAAGTTATTGTTTTAACCATTTAACTGTTTCGATCTCTTCAGAAGTTGGATATCTAAATTGTGCCTCAAAAATGTAACGAGGACTGGAATACTTGTCAACCACAGAGTACGTGTAATATGAAATTATATTGTCATTAAAGGACTTTAAAAATTTCAATTATCACCCTTGTTTGTTTACTTAAATTAATTTGCTTTTTTTCATATGAACAAAAAGTAATATAAAACATAAATTTATTATTTTAATTCGCTGTTAGAAATGGAAGAAGAAGATATTAAGCAAAATATGGTAAAATACATAATGGAACTATGCATTGATAGGTGTTTATATATATTAGTAAATTGTACATAACTCATTTTGGGTGAAAACTTTTAATGAATCTGCGCAGGATCCATAAAAAGATGCCACCTCTTGAAAATAGGCAAAAATATATGAAAGGATCTTCATCCTGGTTCTTATTACCAGCTGAACCACATAATAAATTGTCTAAAACAATCTATGGTTGCTTAACTGCTTCTGGAATGACTAATACAACGCATCGATATATTTAAGAAAAATAATTCATATTATATGCGGATTTCTTTTGATAATATTTATAAATAATTTTTTATTTGTTCTTTTGATTTTGACTTGGCCTCAAAATATCTCAAACATCTTGAAATTTACTAATATATTTGAGTTTTTACTGAAATTGTAATTTAAACTACAAATTGTCACTCCTGACTAATAGACTCGTCATGCCTCAAAATGTACTTTTTCCATGACGAGTATACCCGTCAAAAACAGTTAACTGGTTAAGAACTGATATTGTCCACTTCATTCATAGTTGTAACAAATAGGAAAAGTACCGAAATAGCCGAGCAGTTTCCCACCGGTTTGCTTCTTGGTCGTTCCCGCCAGCCGCCGTCCACCGGAGATAAAGTGTCAGCGGAAAAGGCTGCCCGGTCTCGGTGTCCGGTCAGCGGAAGCAGCTTGCCCCAAGGACGTCATTTAGCTCGAATTTAGGCTCGGAAATGGTCTAGAGTTGCTTGGAGAAAACTGTGCCTTTGAACCACCTAGTCATTCAACTGACTGGACGACTATTTTGAGCGAGGAATTTTTGAAATGAAAACCAAATCCATGTGCACTTGATACTAAGACAGAAAGCAGTGGCAGCCGAGGTGGATTTTGAATGTGGAACTAAAAAGAAATGTAATTTCAGGATGTGTAAATACTTTAAAAAATGAATGTTTCTGTATCTTTTAACTATTAATGGCCAAACACAAAATTTAAAAAATTTCGTTATGGTTCAATGATTAAATTTTTATGAACATTAGAGAATCCAATACATGTTGCGCAGAAAGCAAAGCAAGTTTTATTTTTTTTAAAAACGGTAAGTGGTTTGAATGGTATATTTCAACAATTGTTACAATTAAGAAAGAATTAAGAGTTTATCCCCGTCTAAATTATAATATGAATATAATTTTTTAAATGTATGTAGTTGATGAAGATGACAAGCTTTTTATCTAGTTTATAAATAAATGGTTATCATAAATAGAAATGCAATGACTCAAATATAACGTTGTGTTGCTCTTAATAAAGCTTTTACCACGATTCTAATGAAAAATGTGTGGTTATTACAATGCATAAGAATTATTTTAGTGCAAAAAAAATCGTAAGCTTGTTTGATTTTAAGGTCCATTTATTAAGTGGCGCACATTAAATTTTTCGCTTGCCTTATTTAGTTTTGTTTTATTTTCAAAACATTGGCTTGTGTATTGAACATAATTGAAGTTTAAACTGTTACATACTATTTTAGATGATTTTAGTTATGTACGAAAATTAATGAAAGAAATATCGAATTAATTTTAAACCGTTTCTTATTTTACAGCTTGATAAAAGTATTTTCAAGAGCTGTGAACCTGTTCTTTTTCCTGCTAATTATATAAAATCGGTAAAAATTAAATATTTATCATGATCAGCATATATATAAATAAAAGGTAAATTATAATTTCACCATTTAGAATCTATTTTTGAAAATATTCCGCATTGCAATATTCCTCTAAAACTATATTCATTACAAATTTCATCTGTTCATGTTTTACATTTCATCTAATTGCAAGCCGATTATTTATGTAAACAAACTGTACTATGTTTTAATTTTTTTGGATAACCGCCAAAGTCATACTGATATGGATTTATTCAATTAATTCAATTCTACTTGAGGATACATTTCAATTTTTAAATGTTTTTTAGATAAACTGGAATCAAACAAAAAATATCAAGAAGACTTTGTTATTACAGAGAATTCATTTCTCTAGTTATTTTGATTCATTAGTAGACTCGATTTGCATAATAGAATATCCTTTGAAAAAAGAAAACCAAACTTATTTCACAGGAAAAAAGTCTTAATTTAATTAAAATAAATTAATACAGAAACAATGACATTTATATTTTATATTTACACTATCTTTATCTTCTATATTGCATTTTTGCCCGGAGGCTTTATTTTTGGATTCTTTTCAAAGCCATTTTCTATTCTGTTCTCGTTCTATTTCGTTTCTATAAGTCCATATTTTCAAGAAAATTTATTTTTTCTTACATGATTTCATAATTTTCCTATCACCTTATCGTCCTAAAAAATATTTCTTAACAAGTTGGCTTCTTAGATAATTCTGTGGTTCAATTTACCATTTTAATTAGATAACTCTTTCTTTGCTATGTCTTAATTGTATTTGACAATGGATAATCTAATTAGATAAATGGTGTTAAGAAATTAGATAGCAGATTTGAATCACATGTGAGTCACGAAGCAGGGCAAACCCAATTCATTAACAAAAGAAGAAAAAAATGGTGATTTAAATAGAAAAATTAAAAAGCTGAATGAAAAATTAAAACCAATTAAGCAAAAAAGACAAGCCATTTTTTTTTAATTTTCTCTAACTATTTACAAATTTTAATGAATCTGTAGCTATTGGAGGTAGCATGGTTCGAACTCACAACATTAGGGTTCGTAGTCGCGTAAACCACTAGACCAGAGGTGTCCAAACTACGGCCCACGGGCCAAACCCGGCCCGAGGAGGGTTTTAAAACAAAATGATGTTTTCGCCCCACTTTTTCTCGAATGAAGTATCTTAAATCAAAATATAGAGCAAATTAATCTGATGATCATTTGCAGTCATTGCTTATGATTGGTGTAACAAATTTTGATTCCAACTATAAAGGCATTCTTCAACAAAAAAAAAAACAGTTTCATCATTCGCATTAGAAGTTGCATGAAAATATTTCAATTTATATAAAATAATTATATAATTATACTTTGTTTAGTATTTTGTATTTTCAAGTTACAATAAAATAGTATTAATTAATAGTATTTAATGCTACTTTACTCATAATGATATTTTTCAATTTGTTTATACATGTGGTCCGTATAACATGGATCTAATTTCGATCCGGCCCGTGCCGAGAAAAGTTTCGACACCTCTGCACTAGACAAAAGCAATCTTTCCTGTCTAATGGTTGTTATCTAGTTTATAAGCTACCACCACAAATCAATACAAACCTACTTGATTTGTTAAATCTTTTGTTCTTACATTATATCATAGACTACATTATATGATATTATGACACATGTATGAGCAGATACCACTTTCGGGAATTCCAAATTCACTATGTCAGGCTTAAGAAACATCAACTATATAGGAATGAGTTTTGTAATACGTATAAGAAAACTCGTTTTAGTGTTTGAGAGCCAATTTTCAATGCCAAATTTACAGGTTTTTCTCCATATTCAATAAACTGGAATGAAGTATTATCCTTCTTTTATTAACTCGAAGCCATAGTTCTAAGTTTGGGGTTCTGTCTACCAATCTAATTAAATTATTCTTTTTTTGTTATCACTTGATTGTAGTACACAATGGTTATCTGATTAGAAAACTGGTGTGAGCAAATTAGAAAATAGGTGTGAATTATTAGAAAACATGGTGTGAATCACAAGTATTAGAGAAAGACCAGAAGAATATCAATGTAAAGCAGGGGAAAATTATGGTAAACTACTTAAAAGGTAAAAATACTCTAGAAATCTGGAGTAACCAACAAAAAATGTTGTAAACGATAAAAAAAAGTGAAAAAATGGCAATATAAATGTGATATCAAAGTACGTTTTGTATTAATTATGGATTACTTTTACTTATATATCAAGGGATTATTTTCCTTTCAGTGATTTGATTCTTGATTTCTTTTATCTCATCTTCGAATTCCTTTTAATTTTTGTACGCTATTTAATAAAGGCTAACTCCTCACAAGTTGAAACACTCCACGTCACAGATGTACTAAATGTGATACTCAGAACAGAAACATTTCCTTTTATGTATTGATAGCAATTGTTACAGAGCTACTACTTGAAAAATAATTCATATTTATTAAGTATATATTTTGAAAAAATAAAAATGGAGTATGCTGAAAGTTTTATTGGAAAAATTTAAATACTTTCAGAATGTAGTATATAAGACAGTTGAGAAAACTGTATTAGAGATTTGACAAATTTTGTGTATAATGGGCCAAAAAAAAAAGTCTTCGAATGAAAATGATTCTTTGAAGAAAGCAGTTATTTTTTCAATTCAATAACATTGCTAAGCATTAAGGAATTGAAATTGAGTAAAGTATATATAAATATTCATTTGCATTTAATTCATTAGCTGGAAAATGGTGAAAATTTGTAACAAAAAGTGTTTGGTTCCTATACAAAATAAATAGGATATCCATAGTATATTTATACATTCTTGGACATTTTTATTAAATAATTAATTTTTATAAACTAATTTTTCTTCATTCATGTTAACTATCATCTTAAAGTTTGTGTTTCATGTTAAGTACTATCCAAATTTTTTTTTGTTTCATGTTAATTTATCAAAGAAGTCAAGTTAGATATTATCCAAAATATCCGTGATAATAATTAACTTGAATTTTTTGATAATAATTAGAATGACTTCTAATTTTTCATTTATTTTTTAAATTTTCTCTCTCTCTGTGTGTGTATGTGTGTGTGTCTTTCTTGAAGAGAGAAACATCTGGTAAGCACTTCCTTCTGAAAAAAAAATACTGAAGCAACCCAAAAATAGTTAAAGTGTAACAGATTATTTAATGTTAAAACATCTAAAATGAAATTGCATTTAGCCAGTTTCGAGGAAATTATACTATAATTATTGATTGCATAAAAATTAAATTAATTTTCGTCAGTATTTTCCTCGAGAACTTTAAAGTATTTAATACAAGAGCAATTTAGCAATTTAGTGGTTTGCACGACTACAATATTTTTCTTAAGATTTAGCTCTAAATCTATAATTCAGTATAAACTAGAGTGGGTTATTGGAAACAAGAATTTATAGTTTGAAATTAATAATTTATGCTTTGTATGAAATGTAATTTATGCAAAGTATGAAATTGATACTTTGTCTTAAGCAAAGTGGGCAATGGAAAAATATTGTAATTGTTCGAATTTTTGAATTCAAAATTTTAATTTCAGCACTCCAGATTCCCCGAGTTCAGAAAAAACATTTTTTTAATTAGCCAGTTTGTCATTATTTATGTTTGACTGTCTATGAATATATTAATTGAAAAGCCGAAAGCTGTATATATGAATGTAGAAACTCAAAAATACCCCTAGCTAGTTTCATAATTTGTAGAATAAGACTTTTTCACCAATTTTGTAATTCAATGCCAACTTTTGTATTTGATCAATGAAAGATTGATACATGTATACTTCTCCTCACCATACAATGAACTAAATACAAAATATAACATTTTGTGGAAGTATGAAAAAAATAATCGAGGATAAATTTTTTATATATTTAATTTACATTTATTATTAAATGTTCTTTTAAAATAAATTAAGATCAATATTTATTTTGTAAACAACATTTTTTAAAAATAGAAATTAAAATCAATAATGTAGCAATTTAGAAATACACTTATAATATTCTTTACTCCTAAAAATTATTATATTTTCGTCATATAATGCTGTCAGTATAGCAGAGTATCAAGCTGTACTATAGTCACTAAGCTGTTCTAAAATGATAAGATATACCAACTAGTAGTAAAATTCCTATCTTTTATCACAACATTTTAGCACACAATCCCCATTCCATGATTTTCTGTCAAACCTATGAGAAAATTTCAATTGATAGTAAGTAAAGAGAGAGCATTGCAAAAGATAAAAATACCCAAGTGACCTTTATGAAACTTTTCATCTTCTTGCTTTTATGCTATAACAAAACTTCATTAGTCAAGTAAGTAAAAAATATTTGTTTCACACATTGGAAAAGTTTTTGTTCTCTGAGATAAAGATATTGTTTAGGTATAGGGAGAAATAATATACAATATCTTGAATCTTGAAACTCCCACAGAAGAAAATTTGAAATTTATTTCGAATAAAATATTATCTTCAGAATTTTTAGTATCTCTATTCAAGTTTTCATGAATAAATGAATGCATTTTTTAAGATAATTAAGAAATTTAGTTAAAAATACTAATTAAAAGGATTAGTAAATTATTTATATTTTTAATTAAATAAATCAGAATATTTCATTGATTTGATTTTTTTTGTAAATTAATGCTTTATTAAGTTCAATAACTGAAAGAAATTAAATATATGATAATTACAATAGTTGATAGCTTTGTTTTTAAT
The DNA here is from genome assembly GCA_026543055.1 of Argiope trifasciata. Lineage (NCBI taxonomy): Eukaryota > Metazoa > Arthropoda > Arachnida > Araneae > Araneidae > Argiope > Argiope trifasciata. The sequence goes on along the minus strand of JAPMOQ010030349.1, from coordinate 2,914,507 downwards.
CTTTTGGACTATTTATAATCTATGTATATTTATTATTTTATCTAAAACTTTAAAACAGAAATTCAGCAATGAATAGAGTTAATGTTTGAAGATAGAGTAGAAGAGTAAGTTATTATTCTAGATAATATTCTAGAAAACGGATGGACTTAGTGAATTCGATTGTATTTTAGCAATGTATTTTCTGTATTTTCCATTGAAAATTCTGTTAATTTTTTTCTCATATCAGTTTGTATCTTTAAAAATTATTAGAGATAATTATTTTTTTAATTTAACTTGCGTTATTACTTATTGTATATTCTAATATTTCTAAAATTCTAAAATATAATTTATTGAATCTTTTGAATATGATGTAATAAAAGTTGCTTCATTAAAAGTTAACATGATGTAACAAAGTTTTATTTATAAAGCAAATAGCAAAATCTACTATTTGATGGTTTATTATTCAAAATAGATTAATTTATTGTCCAAATTTTCTAGCATTAATTAATTGAATAAATAAATAAAATCCATAACTGAAGCTAGCTGAAGTTTACAATGCATATAAAATACAATATATTAGGACAGAGATGTAAAAATAAATGAACTTTATTGAAAATATAATGTTATTTGATATTTTCAAACAGGTACTCAAATAATATTATAATTCTTTTTTTTTTTACATTTTATATTCATGTTTTGAATACAGATTTTCATTACGAAATTAGTATATTATTCAAAAATTGTACTGGCAGAGAAAACTTAATTTTTGAGCGAATAATTTTTAAATCAAAAGTCGTTTTTATATTACCATCATACATACTTAGAAATGGAATTATTTGTATGTTTTATGAATTATGTAACAAGTGTATATAAGCGCCAACAGATTATTAATACCAGTAAAAAATTAAATATATTATTTTTTGAAAACCAATTATATTAATTTGTTCTGCCATGGGGAAATTGCTATTTTCATCACACGAATTTCAGCATTTAGTAAGATTCTTGAAGCATTGTGTCAGCTCTCAATATGTAGAAATACAGACTGATGTGATGTGTATCACGTGACCTTGACTGATTCTAGCACAAAACATGATAAAATTAAACTATGATGTACTTAAAATGTTGAAAGTGGGCCCCTCTTACTTAATCCACTATGTTTTTAGCATATTTTTAAAAGTACATTTATATTCTAAAATTAATAAAATACGAATAATTGGGATGAATAATGAATGACTTACTTTTGAAATGTGTTCTAGAGAAATTTTATCCACAATTTTAAAACTTATTATCTTAAGTAAGCTGCTAAATATTATGAGTTTTTATTACTATGTACTACATAATTTTTTTCATGCATTTTTTTTTGTTCTTTAGAAGATGTTTTTCTTCCATTTATCACTAAGTTAAAAGAAAAATAATAATTTTTTATTCGTCTGCATTGCAATCAAATCGCAAATATTTGTGTCATTTTAATTTCATTTACTCTGGAAAAAGATTTATGAAGAATATTTTAGCAGTTATCGAATTAAATACATTATTTATATTTTCATCCGAAATTCCTAAAATAAAAATTTTGATTACCTTGTTTGGACTTCCATAATAGTAAAACAGACTAAAATGAAAGACTTCCTTATTTTTCAAAATGTCTAAAATTATTTTACTTATGAAAATAAAGAGAACTATAGAAGATCAAATATATAAAACGCCAAAAATTTAAAAATTTGCTGCATTGCTGTTTTTCTCTTCAACAACAACAAAAAACAGCAACTTTTAGCCATTTTTTGGTTTGTTTTATAAAGATATAAAATTATTTTTGATAATTATGCTATAATGCCATTTATTTGGGGTGAATTCTAATTACTGTGTTCTGAAGCATTTTATTTCTAGCTTGAAAGCGTACTTTAAATAATTTTACTTTTAAAAATTTATTATTTATAGCCTTTTCTTTTCAATCATGAATCTTTCTTCTAAAGCTAGAAAAAAAAAACGACTTACAAAATTTATAAAATAAATGTAAAATTTAATGAAACAATTCGCAACTAAAGTAAATTGTGCAGCAATTTTATTGCAAAAAGGATTTGAAAAGTAAAAGATTGATTTTTTTCAAAAAAATTTATAATAAAAGTTACTGATGGATGCATGTAAAAGATTTTTTTCAAATAAATTTACCAAACATCAAATATATATTCTGAATATAAAAAAAAAATATTTTTAGATAAATTGAATGAAATTTTAAAAGTAATGTTAATTTACTTCAAACAGATACATATTAATTGATAAATCTGTCTAAAAATTGAAAAATATCTAATTTAGAAACAATCCTTGCAATTTAGAAACTCTCCAAAAGTTTAAAAAATACATTCTTTGGTGTTCCAAACTGAAAAATAGAAAATTCTTTCTTATTAATAATACTTAACATAACAATATTTCTTAATACAAATTGAAGACTTCAGCATTTTAAGTAAGCAATTAAATTAAATTCCTTAAAATTATTATTATTGACTGACTTGCATTTTAGAAAACTGAAATTCCATGTTAATTCGATTCGACCGATTAATTGAATTTTGTGAAAGAATATATACCTCGTTTTTTGTGTAAAATCTATTAATGATATTCTTAATAAGAGAGCGAGAATTCCTTATGCTTGATTTTCAAAATTTTCAAAATAAATAGAATAATTGACTAATTTAGAATGATTAAATTAATGACATTGTTAAAGTTTATCTGTATTTTTTATATTTTATATGGCTAGACTTTTTTCTTTGATAATTTTTCCATAAAACTGAAATAATCTAATGCTAATAAAGATTATGTTTATCGGGTAAGATACTTATGTGAAGATAAACATTTATTCTGTTTGGGACGTTTGAATTATAAAAAGATTGGGATACTTGATAATGGAATTATTTTCATACGCTGGGAGCTTTTATCAAAGTGAAGAGGTACTTGCTTTTATGAAAGGGGAAAAAAATCGAAAAGATTCAAAGTGATGTCCCATTTTATATTCATTATCTTTTATAATGAAAATAGAAGTTGGTACCTTAACAGATTCGAGATTTTGAAATTAAATCCAGAAAATGAATGTTTTTTAGAAGAGTTTTATTTTTGAACGATAATTTGGTTTATCTGTAGGAGATTCGGGAGTTACAATCAACCTTAGGCTCTGTTGTTTATATTAAATTTTTAAGACTACAAAGTATTAATAAAATAAACCATAAAAATTATAAATTAACTAATAAGTTTACTTTAAAAGGTTTCATCTATTTGATTAATTTTTAAAAATATATAAAATCTTAGTGAAGAAATATAAAAATATGTGATGGTATGTATATGCGAATTGTATTTTACTCTTTTCTGCTGACTCACCAAGGGGAAAATTAATGAACGGAAGTAAAATTTAGAATCAGCAATGAATTTGTCAGTCGGATTGATGAGAAATGTCATCAAAACGAGATTAAATTAAAGGAATTCAAACCTCTTAGCGCTTAAGAAAATTTTCTCATAAATGTTTCAAGTAGTACCCTGAATAAAGTTTTTTTGAAAAGTAAGTAGATAGTTTAACTGATAAACTGATAAACAAATAATAATAAACTGATATTTTTTTCTTCTAAATTATAAATACTCTTCTAGATTTATTTAAAAAATAATTAATACTCATATGATAAATCTTATAAAAAGTAGTATATTATAAAGTTTATACGTCATAATAAAAAGCAAAAGAAACCCCTTTTTATTGTTGCACATAAATAAATGAATGTAAATGCTTATTTTTATTCAATGCTCTGAAAGACTGAATCAAAATTTTTATAAAAATCGATGGTAAATTGATTAACTATACTGAACTAATTAGAACCATTAATTGACCACATTTGCATTAAAAATTATTGCGGATGTGAATATATATATATATATATATATATATATATACATATATATATGTGTGTGTGTGTGTTTGTGTGTGTGTGTGTATGAAATATCTTACAAATATTTATACTTGATTATTATTAATTCTTTAACTGTTTTCCTATACTATTTAATAAAATGACACTTTCTATTTTGGGAGAATTTTTCTAATTTAATTCAAATGGAAATCCATTGAATATTTTATTTATCTATGTATTCGAAGCATTCTTAATATTGAATTATAATCATTATGAACGGCTGATTTTTTTTCCTTACAGCTATCAGAATTTGATGCGCTTATAGGGCTCGAGCAAAACAGTTAAAGGGTTAAATAAATAAAACAACGAAGCTAAAAGAAATTATATAGAAGTGATACAAATGCCTGTAAAAAACATTAATTTCATCACTAAATACTAGCTATTTTTTAAACTATAATTTTTAAAACATAAAAAATTGTGCATATTTATCAAATAAATTGAACGCAATAATCAAATAAAGCTTTGACCATTTTTGAAAATAAGGCTACATAAGTAACAGGAGTTGGTTGCAGAAAAGCAAGAGATTTAAGATTAAAAATTGATTATCTCGATTATCTTGTATACTTTTAAATAATGGTATAATTTAAAATTTCTTATCAAAAATGGTTTTATTTCTATAATTTACACCACTATTTTTGTTAATTAACAACAATAAAATATATGGTTTTACCTAAAATTATAAAAATTCAGTTCTAACAATCAGTTGTTCATTCAGTAAACAATCATAAATGTTTTGTAAATTTATCGTAATTTTTTTACATCTCTAAAAATACAGTAAATTTATTCACAATTATAAAAATTCATATTAGGGTTCAAAAAACTTTGAACCTTTATATGTTAACCAACATTCAAAGGTAAAAAATTCATCCTTTTTTTCATTTCATCATTTTTTTTTTTACATCAATGAAAATTCAGTAAATTAATCCAAAATTGAAAAAATAAATCATATCAAAAAGTTGGCATAATGATTTTTATAACGCGGGATTAGTACAAAATTATTTTTTGCATCGATAAATTTCTGTAATTTTATTCAAAAATTTATGAAATTTCTGATTTTATTATATTTTGTATCCTATTTATGTATTTGTATATATTGTATTCTAAGAAATCCTAAATAGTTTTACAAAATTTTAAAAATGCCATCAAACTGCATCGTTATAAAAATCATATCAATTCAATAATATTATTTTTCCCCTAGAGTGTTTTAGTTGTTTGTGTAACTAACGATATATAAGGAATAATATGAAATTCATTTTCCCACCATTTAACGAATTCATGCTGAAAAAAAAGTGTCTCCTTAGAAAAGTTCTTAGTTACGATAAGAAACGGGATTTCTTGTTCATTATAAGTACAAAGTAATTATCATTAAAATATCAGTTTTATAAGAACTTTTTATAGGAAAATCGCATTGCTGAAGAAAAATTAAAATACTGAAATAAAATGCCACTTTTCATAATTCAAATACTATTTTTCTCTTTTTCACAATCCTTAAAGTTTTTATTTTAAATTCAAACTGTAATAACTTGTTCACAAAAGCAAAATTTATTATTTTCTCTTGACAGAATGCTAAAATATATGTGAATAACTCACAATAACCTAAAATGTATGTGTAATTTCTGTGGTTCAGAATAAAATTCTGAAGATAAATAAATTGAATATTTAAAAGTATTGTCTATAACCAACGAAAATATTTTATAATAACGCGCTATTGAATAAAATCTCTGTTAATAAAGCTTTTTCTTGTTTCGCTTGGTTATGAAGCGAGTAAAATTTTTTTAAGAAATTGCCTCTTTTTTTCTTCAGACAAATTGAATCCTCTTTGATACAGATCTGCAATTTAGGTGCAGAAATAAACTGCCATATTCGTCAAGCTTTTTGAGTTGCCAGATTTACATACTCACCTATAAGCAGGTAGAATTTTAAGCACAGATGGACAGAATAGATGCAAAATCTTTTTTCAGACTCGATAAAACTAAAGCTTCGAAATGTGATAAAAAGCTAAATCAAGAAATCGATTTTTGATGATTACAACATTTAATTCAAGTATTCTTTGAACATTAGAGATTGTAATTGAATCGTTTAGAATTATAGTTTCAAGGGCATTTAAATTTGGTCTAAGGACTTCTTCAAACACGGAGGTCGATTGCATGTTCTATTGAGGTCTTATAGCCACTGTGTATGCGGTGCTCGTTTGAGAATGCAAACATAGTTTAGATAAATGTTTATCATAAGAACCACCTCCTTCCTACGAAGGAAGGAAAAAAAAATCCCATAACGAAGCGATTTCCCATCCAATAAAATCTTTATTTATCCACTACTCTCCTCCATCGACGTAGTTGATGATAATCGGGTGGTTTGGAAGACGGAACCATGGCTCACAGCAATGGAAGATTGTAGACTGCATAAACGAGAAAAATAAAAAAAGAATCATGGAAGGGGGAGAGTGTCCTATGGGTGTTTACATTCGTCTTTTAGCGGGCTGACCTCCCGGTGGCCATTACTTCAGCCATCTCGAGAGCTAAGATGAGTTGCAAGTGTAAACCACGACTAAGATTCGTGAAGCAAAAGCTAAAAAAAGACAAAAAATAAAATAATTAAAAGGAAGAGGGGAAAAAACTGCATCGTCCAGAATTGTCAGAATTTGGGGTTTTAGGGTATTGGTATAGACTGAGATGTTGCTTAGCTGTTCGTTAATCGTCACTGTTCTTGACCTTTGTGTTGATCTTTCTCAATGCCTCATCCCCCCCCCCTTCCGTCTCCTCTAACCATTTCATAGTTTTTAATCTTTGACTTGTGACGTCTTCCGTCTAACGCACCAACTGAGAAGATTGAAGTCCAAGCATCGGCATGTGTCCATGATGAGAAAAGTGGAGTGGAGTTGTTATTTGAACTTGATGAAATTAATTAATTTAATGAGAATTCTCAAGAACCAACATAGAGGTAAATAATTCAATAACGAACTTTATTCAGTGGAGATATTTGAATAACAGATGCAAATGGAGATCCAGATCGGTCCAGCAGGTACTTAGCATAAATATTTTGCATTTGGTTAAGTTATTAAGGCTTTATATCAAAATTATATATTTTATTATCAAACTACATCTTTTGATGATGTAATCTGGCAACAACTTCATGATAGAAATTCGAGTTTTCGAAGAATCCAGTTATGTCAGATGGCTGTTGAATACCATTTTAACTATAAAAGTTCGTTCCGAATTCTATGTGGTATTAGGTAATTGCTGAGAATTCCTTGTATATAGTTCTTATGAAAGTGGAAAGTTAGTTAATTAGAATTGCAATGGAACTTTGATAATTAGAAATTCAGAAAAACTTTTAAAAATTCAATAATCATAAGAGAGAAGAAAATAAGTTTTAATGTTTTAATTTTTTATTACTCTCATCATAATATTTTCCAGTTGTCCTATTACTTTTGAGTAGGATTTACTAATTTTCAAAAATATTACTTAATTCAATATTAGCCTCAACAGTTTTTGTGCTGCTATTAATTTGGATTATCAATAATACTGTTATATATATATTTTTACTGTCCATTTGGTAATTTTCATAAAAGGATTTAGATTTGCATATGCTTTGCTCAGTAATAAACAATTTCGCACTATTCTTAGCTTTTTTAATGAATGAAGTATATGAATTATATCTTTTGCGCACTTTCGTTAAATTTTATAAAAAAAGGAAATAATTTAAAAACTTGGCTATTCAAACATGTAAAGCAGTAACTAAAAACGCAATGACTTGTTATATGTGAAATTAATATATGATTTTGTGACAACAACTGTATTTTTAAATCAAATTTCGGCTTTAAAGAATTAAACAAAACTCAAGGCATCCAAATTACAGTTTTCTAGTGTCTGTGTTTAATTGCGTCCCAAAAATTTTATCCTGAAAGATCATACGCCAGTTACATCTTTCGTACCTTTTTCTCCAATGACATGTTGTTACAGTTACGCATTCATTAGAGAGTATGTGAGAAATTTTGGGGAAGACTAATCCATTGAATAGAAAATGTATTTCATATATCATTTACAAATAAAATTTTTTGATCGATAAGAATATGAAATTCAATTCATTTCTATTATGTTTTTTAAACTATTCTTGAAATACTCAAAGTGTTTTACTTATTACTAGCATTATAAAATTCTTCGTAGTTATTTTTAACTGAAATAAGTCAGTTCTGTCAGTTTTTGATAAAATGGACAGAAACTGACAGCTATTATTGAGCCCCTAGCAGATCAAGTATTCTGGGGGAAAAAATCGGAAAACGTAAATATAAGTAATAACATAGCTGTTTTATTGTAATATTTTAATAGTTCGCAGAACAACTTGAATGACATTTAGAACCCTTGAAAGTTGAGCGGTATGAAAGAAATTTTTTAAAATTAATAATTGAATATTAATATGATGCACATACAAGCATATATATATATATACTAATTATTTCAGGGATCAGTTTTTTGCTTTGCCGATGTAAAGTCAAATGCATGCATTTTTTAAATTCCAATCCAATTTTATTGATATGTTTTTAATCTAGCTTCAACAGTTTTTACAAGCAATATGCAACTTGTATTTTTGCAAGGAATTCAAACCTTTGAAGCATGTATTTTTCTTTTTAAATGTGGATTCTGATGCACTTTTTCAAAATATGAAAATATATTTAATGGGCGCAATTTGGAGTTTATTGAACTACGAAATCTAAAATAATAATAATAATAAAATTTTTCGCTTCATCTTAAAAATATGTAACTTATTTTAAACATTCGTATTCAAACGTATTCTCATCCAAGGATATCAACGCTTATTTACAATGACATGCATGTGAAATTTAAATATAATGTATTAATTTACTTAAAAGAAACCCACTTATTCATCACATTTATAATTTTGCAAGGAAAATATGTTTGATATTGTTTTCATGCGAAAACATAATTCATGCGAACATATATTCCAGAATTTTCACTAATTAAGAATTGAAGGGTTTGCTGCAAAAAGTAGGTAGCTCCAATTATTCAAGTTTGCAGAAAACCGGCGGTAGCACCATTAGCTACCACAATATCTCAACAAACTGAGATAAACAGCTCCATCTCTTGAGTTAACATAAGAACTAACGATTGGAGCTATGTCTTTCTCGCACCAAATGAACAAGTTTTTATTTTACAACATGATAAGTACATGTAATTCCAAATTCCCTTAGGTGGAAATTCCTTTTTGCAGCAAACGCTTCAATTTTACTTTCATCAGTCCGATTTCTTTGTAGAATCTACATAAATGAAACCGAAATACCAAGTTTTTTTTATATATACGATATAGAAAAGCAAAATGTTTGATAGTGTTTTTCTTTCTAAATTTTGCTTCAAAATACAGAAAAACATTAAAACAGGTTTTATGGAATTTTTTTACAGCGAAAAAAATATTTTTTAAATATTGAATGTGATCTTTTGTTATTCCTAATGACAGAAATTTTTATAGATACTTTAAACCGAATCATTTAAATTTTTCTTCTAAAGTGAAATTAAATTTTGTATCATTTTTTAATTATTTATATCTTATAGAGAAAATTATTTTCAGCAGATTTTAAAATGCGTCTGATTCAACTGATGTTCTCATTTTAATTAAAAAAAATATTTCAGACGATAAAAGGATTTTATGCATAATGATAGTTTATATCAAAGCTTATTTTCTAAGTTAAAAATAGACAAAAACTGCGAAATAGGCATAATTGTTTTGCTTCTGTAGAAACTGAAATTTTGATTCATATAAACACAAAATCGACTTTAATAAGTTATTTTTATGAGTCGATGATTCATATTGTTTGCTAATATCCATCAGTTCTTTAAGATCGGTATGTATTAAATTACATAGTCAATAAGATTAATCGGTAAAAGATAATTATGTAAAAGACAAACTATTATATAAAAATTAAAAATTCGTCATGATATTAAACTCGTAATATTATTTGGAATTATATGCCAGGTAAAAAAAATTAATTAAGATTTAAAAAAAATGATATTTAGATATCAACTGTATTTTGAATTTATTTTCTTTAATTTGATGCCAAAACTAAAAATTATTTCTGAATTGTTTGTTCTATTTAAATACTCCTATGCCAAGTAAGTCAATAAACATAACAGAATAATTTTTAATGTCTTCCATTCATTCAAAATATACTAGAAAGTTATTAATGGAGGAATTAAGAATTCATCATACATACTGATATTCATGATAAGTAAACAAAATTAGTTTTTATTTCTAAAGTTTTATCATCTAAATCTTATTAAATTTGCATATATAGCACCCTTTATTAGCATTCAGAAATAAGATTGTAAATAAGTGACGCTACACTACGAAATGTCATGCTTGTTAATTTCTTACCTCTATATTAATAATCGTGTTCTAATTTTCACGAAGATGCATCATAATTCATTTTATAAAAATATTTCATAATTCTATTTTTTTTCTCGTATTTCTTACCTGATGGCATATCTCAAATGGGCTTCAAATTAATCTATTTGGTATATGAATTCTTAAAATGATAAAAAATGTTGTTGTTTTCGGAAACATAATTTTATACAAAATTTCAAACTCTCTTCTTTCAATAAGAGAATGAAGATCATATTACAGAATTAGAAATGTAAAATTTAAAAATATGAAGGAAGCTAAATAAAAAAAAAAATGAGTTAATCTGTATAGTTTTCATAGACTGAGGGATTGAAGAAAAAAAATGGATTTTTCAGGAAACTTTGAATTTAAATATTTAAATTCAGATTTTTGTAGCACCAGGAAAAGAGTAAAGATCTGTTTACTTAATGTATTTTAAACTACATTGATTAATTCACTTTTTACCACTACTTTTACATTGATTTTGAAATGATAATGATTATAGGTTGATAAATTATGTGTAAATTAAGCCCAGTAATACCATATATGGTATTATTCAAGAAGATTTGTCGGTAAATTATGTAAATAAGATGTTTTAGAGGCAAACTACTGAACTTGGGGTTATGAAATTTGGCACATAGGACATGTTTTACAAGAATTTTTTTCGATATTTTAACTAGATTTTTACTTAAACATTAAATAAAATTCAAGTTTTTCATTACATTTTGATTGCATTTTTACATAAAAATCTTTCTTATATAACTTTAAAATTTAAAAAATTTACTTTTAAATAAAACAATATTATTTTCATACGGTTTTTTTTTTAACTTCAAAAGAGATTTTTAAGTAATTTTTTTATCAAAAAATGTAAATGTTCTTTATAATTTTTTAAATTCTTAAAAAAAATTATTAAGAGCATTAATTTTTTTCCATCATTAATTTTGGATCAAATAACTGTATGAAAACAGTTTATAAATCATCTTAAAATTGTTTTAGGGACGTCAGTTTAATTTTTGTAAAATTCAATGTATATTTTTGAACAATACTTTTTATTTCTTTAGTTACTGAACTCATACTCACGTACATCAAGACTTTAATAACATTTTTTAAGAATTCTGTAAACTATCATTACTGTGTAATTAAAAACAAGCATTGAAAATAAAATAAACATACACGAAGTAAGCCTAAAGCTTTTATTATGCTACAGTATGTAAATTCAGATGTTCGATTCTCTTATAAATGCTCCTTTTTCCTTTTCTAATTATCGGATGAAAATATTTATAGGTCATGTAACATACTTCCAACAGATCTGAATCTGTTAAACACACATCATGTTATCATCAACTTCTTTCACATCCATTCATTGTCGTAAGGGTAAGGCAATTGTGATAGATTAGAACTTATCCGTTCCATTCTTTCGAAACACATTATACTTTGGACAAGCTTATCTATCCACATGGAATAATCGATTCCCGCATCCCTTCCCCCCTACTTCTTTGATTCAAACACATTTTTCGAAAATGATACAATGAGGGTGCTAATCCAATGAAAGATGACGTTTCTGATGTTTAGGAATAAAATTAATAAAATTGATAATTCGAAAAAATTTATTTAATTTATTTTACAAATATTTATTAATTTAATAATTATAATAATTTTTACAATTACATGTTAATTTTATTTAATTTTTACTTTTTTGTATATGTAGAAAGTACTGTTATCGTTTTAAAAAACTCAAAGTGGGATTTCGATGTATTTCTACGCTTTAGATATTCTTGAGTCTAAAAAAATACATTTTGAAATTTTTTTAACATTACAAGGAACACTCCAAAACTCAAAATTATTTGCAACTAGAAGGTTGAAATTTAGCATGTTATCTTTACAACAATTTTTTAGATTTTTATCAATTTTTTTTCTCTTTGTAGAAAGTATTGTAATCATTAAAAAGAAAAACGAATCGAGATATTTTCGTATTTTCCAGATTTAGATATTCTTGAACCTGAAAAAAAAAATACATTTGAAATTTTTTAACGTGTCAAGGAACACACCAAAACACAAAATTATTTGCAACTAGACGGTTGAAATTTAGCATACTGTATTTATATTAGATTTGCAAAATTTTATCAAATTTTAAGAAGTTAAGTGATAACTAATTACAAAAAAATTGAACTTGTGCATTACGAAACATAAGGAGATAGTGGTACATAGGATCTAAAGTGCAGATCTTTATTATATTTTTAATCATATAAGCCTAAGGGGCTGATAACTTATTAAGCTGTAATTTCCCATGGATGCTGGACAATTAAAAAAAGTGATGATTTAATAATGAAAATAACGAAATTTTATATGTGATCTTGTTAAAGAGTCTAAAATCACATATCAAATTTTTGATCAAAATCAGTGAACAAAAAGATATTCAAAATTCACACTGGTTTTTCTTCATCTATATGTATAAAATGAAGTCTCCTGAAAACGTCTGTATGTTGGAACCACAAAACTCGAGAAATAGTTAACGAATATTGTATATATTTATACCATTTTTGCAGCATTTATTGGAGAAAGTTATAGTACATTAAAATGATATCAAAATAAGAAAAGGAGTTTTATAATTGCGATTTTATTTATTCCACACATGCACGAAAACCTCAAACCTCAAACATATGCGATACTTCCTCTGTTTACGTCTGATTTTAAAAAGCGATTCAAATCTCATTATGCCCAAAAAAGGAAATCTAACCTTGGCCGAAATACTTTAAAAATAATACATATAATATCTGTCAAAACGCTTCGTGTATTGGGCCATAAGAAAAATGAAGAGGGAAGTAACATTCGGCTATCGAATATAAGAGAAAGAATCTCACCTCATTTAGAGAAGAAGATGTCTTTTGATGAGTGAAATAACCGCATTTCTTTAAATCGCACTGCAACTGAAGTGAAAGATCTTCTGTGGAGTGAAACGATAGCATGTCTGCTGACGGAGAAGGATATTTAAATTTGCAACAAAAGTGAAAAGACAAAAAAGAATTTTAAAACAACTTTCCTTTTGTATATTTTAGTGGATTATTTTGTATACTGACATATCATACTTTGACCTTTTAAACAGTCTAAATATTTCTGAATGTGTGCTATAAAAAATTGTTTTATAGCTACTTTTGATAATTTCTAAATGTATTTTTATGTTTGTTTGAAGTTGTGTAACATGTCCAGGCCATATCTGGTGAAGTCAAGATTTAATTTAAAGCTAATTTTTCTTCTTGGACTCTATGTGCTATACAGGTACTGTTAGTTGTACTATAAAACATAAAATGCTCATATGCAGGAACTTGAGTCTGAGAAATTATTCGTAGGTGAGGTTTTCATGCCCTCGAAAAAGGTTCACTGATTTTTGCAGCAGAATGAAAAGGAAAGACGGGACAACAGCTTTATTAAAGATTATACAAGAAACTTTCTGGGAATCCTTCCTACATATGTGCCACGTGGTAAATTTTATCAATTCCTTTTTAGTTATTGTGTTCATAGATTATCAGGCATAGTTCCGGGCTCTGAGAGGTTTGGAATTTCAACAATAGTCAAAATCTCGGATTTGAATTTTCTGACGATTACAAACCTTTTCTTTGTATACAAAAAAAGGAAAAATATATCAATGCCAGGGAGAAAATAAGAACCTGGAATTGTCGTTATGACGGAAAACGCCAAAATTCTTATTATAATTTATAATTAAATAAATTTTTATTAAACTTTATTTTAATTGCTTTTTATCTTCTAAAGCATATAAGGCCATTGATTGTCTATAATACACATTTTTGGATCTAGGATTTTTTTTTGTCTGTTTGCCGGTGAACACGATAAATCAAAAGCCCTTTCAAAAAAGGAAATAAGTTTTGTATAAGATTTTCAAACTAAATTCGTAGATTTCTATCAAATTTTGAACAAAATTCATTCACCGAATGGCTGACTGCGTTCGAAAATCAGTGATGGCGTTTATAACAAAGAATAAAGAGCCGGAGAGAAACATTTTACTCCACGTTTTTAGTATTTAAAAAATACGTCCCCATCAAAGTTTGAGCGAAATCCGCCATAGAGTATTCCTATTTTTACACATAAACACAAGAAAAAAATAAAGCAGTTATTTATATAAATGAAATTTGGCAGTTCGGTATGTGATTTTGTTACTAAAACTATGGTTTCCGTGTCAAATTTTGATTTCAATCTGTCAACGAAAAGGTATTCATAATCCTTGCTTGATTTTCTTCATTGCATGATGGACATTAAATGCTTATACTCGGAGCTTTGAAAATAAAAATGAGTACGACTTTAATCAAAGCTCAAAACTTTCATGTGAGTTAACAATGACAATACTTTTATACAAATTGGTTTGATAAAAAATAAAGGAATGAATCTCCATTATAGTAGGACATTTCATGCACACCATTTATTTCCAATCTTAATCCAATTATGTTGAGCAACTGATATTTTCTGTATACGGCACTTAATAGGTTATATCAGAAAGTTTAATGTAACCAGCATGAGAAGTCTTCTCGAAATTTTCGCGCATATTCTGTAATAAATGTACTTGTGTATTATTAACCTTATACCATCGACATCAAATAGTTATGAAACAACTTATTAGAGAGCGATATTTGGTAATTGAACATACAAACGCTAGGGAATAGATTGCATGTTTTAAGTGTATTTTTTTCCGACAAATGTAAAATATGGCTACAATAATATAATTTGTAGTAACAAGTTAAATAAGTCATTATATATGTACGTTACTGTTTTTCTTTTTGATTGGCAAACGATCGATCATTTGAAGAATTTAATTTAAAATTTCTATGCTTCAAATATTAAATACGTGTACCAAATTTTAACCATATATCCCACTTTGCTTTGTAGTCATTGCATTAAATTACATATGGACAGTTGGATAGGCAGACTTCCTTGAATTAAATTTCGTTAAAAATTCAGTTGAAATCTAAAAATTTTGTGTAAAATCCACATGCCAAATTTTATCTCTCTAGATCAGAACGTTTTTGATTTATCGTGTTCAATTAGACAAACATACAGACAAATGGCGAGTCATTATTAAAAAAAATTCGGATTTAGGGAGTTAGTTCTAAAACGTAGAGATTTGTCAAAATTTAGAGTTTGCATTTTTTGATAATTTTAATATTTTCTGTTTGCATACTTTATATACGTAACAGAAAAAGAATCATTTATTGTATTTTTACAATATATTATTTAAATTATAAATCGCTTTTAAAATTAATATTAGGAAATATTTTTCAATTAAATTTTCTTATTTCTTCTCCCTTAAAACTTCCCGTTTTCGCCGTTGATTTCAATAAGTGAAAGAAAGAGAAAATGGAAATGGTAAATTACCTTTCAAACGTTTAAAACCGTTTGCAATCGTAATTCTACATTTATACTGTTTGTTATTTATGATTAATGAATTTTAAAAAAATTATTCAATCTTTTTTATTGTCAGTTAAGGTGAATGAACTGCATAAATTTATATTCAATGGTTGAAAATTTATGAAATTATTCAAGTTCATACAACTAATTTATAAAAATGCAGTTAAAATCATATGGTATAAATAATATCATATCATATCAAGAGTTAAGATTTCAATATTTTTGCTGTTTGATGAAAAATAGGCTTTTGATTTTTCGCTGATTTCTAATTAATTATTTTTATTTGTCAATTATTTATTCATTCTGTGTAATTTTTTTTCCTGTCATATTTCTATAAAGAAAAAATACTAACTTCTATGTAACACGTATTACATAGCTGAACAAATATATACTTTTATAAGCTCTCTGATAATTTATTACTGAAATATATGCAACTTTAAAATTGCTTTAAATCCGAGAAGTCTTTTAAGCCATTATTTTCAATTTGATGTGAAACTTTACACGTTACATACAATAAAAAAAGATGAAATAATACTGCGTGTTGAATCTTTAATTACATTCAAGTAACTTATCATAATCTTAGGTTAAATTATCAGAATTTCAAGTAGTACTCAGATAAAACTCTTATCAACGAGAACTGGTAACACCTGCAAATAACTGATAAACACTTTCTTCTTATAGGTGCATCATTGTGGGAAGACACCCCCAGGATATTGGTTTTTAGCTAAATTTGCATCGTTGTAATACTGACACAGCTGATTAAAAGATTTCTGTTTACTCGTCAAGAAGTCTGGTTAGCGTATCATTTGCATTTGCTACATGGCTAAGAATAATATCTAATAATTCCTAGAGAGATAATGTGAAAGAATGTTTTTCTAATTTTTGTTCATTTGGATTAAAGCTCTAATTTTGGTTTGACTGAAACAGATGTCCAGTCAAACTTTGCCATCTTGAAATGGCAACCATGATGTATTACAACGAGTTGTAAATTATAATTCTTGGCAATGCAAAGATAAGAAGCATGATATCTTCAAGAAGTCTTTTGTATCAATACATCAAGAATGTTTTATATTGATTATTGAATATTTTAAGCCTTAAATAGGGTTTGCTAGAGCGCAACGTTCGGAAAGTACCATTAAAAATGGCTCGATCTCATTCTGATGTCTATAATAGAGAAAGGATATCTTCTGAAAGAAAAGAGGACGAAGCTGAAGTAAACGATGATCGATCCAACCATGAACAAGAGAGTGCGGTCAAACAGGAGATGAACCATGATTCATCTTCTGGTTCTGAAAAAATGCGAGAGTCGTCTGATAACGACTCAAAGCATAAAGAGGCATTTCCAGCGCACTCTGATCATCTCGTAACTCTAACTAATATGAGTGAGCATCTTCATTACCACAAATTTATTTCTAATGACAAATCATTAGAGCACCATTCGAATTTCCGTGATGATCAGCCTCACATTCACCATCCTCCAGCCCATTCAGGAAGCTCTGGACATATTCACTTACGCCATGGAGATCACATGTACACGAATTTCCATCACTCCAACTCAGAACAGATTAAAAATGATTTGGATGCCCGGTCTTCCTCGATGAATAGCCATTATGAACATTCCATGCAGGAAAATATCTCTTCTCTTTCCCATCAGCATATACAAAATGGGAACAATCAAGAAGATGCCCATCTAAGTCACATCCAGCATCAATATTCCATAACGGACAGCGATGGTGTCACACATTTAATTAACTTGCAGAATCATCAGCCAACAATGGTTCATCAAGAAAGTCAAAATTTATCACCCCATGACAAAGGTGACCATCAAACACGTGAAGAAGAGAATCATGATCTTTCACCTCAGATGCATCAAATGAGCCATAATTCTTCTCCAAAGAACAACGAATCCCATGTTCATAACTTGAGTCTTCCAAATTCAGAAAAAAATAACCCAGAGTCTCAAATGACGCAGCAACACACATTGCATAGACAAAGCATGGATTCGTGCAATGATATTAATGTTGAATCCCATTTAGTGCATTTGCAACAGTCTGACGAACCTCCTATGCAAGATAGTACTGACGTTGATGCTCACTCATCTGTCTTACACCACCGTCAACTTCTGCACTCTGGAACTGGTCTAGAAAGTGACCTTCAACACATAGATCATGACCAAGATGAAGCTCAACATCAAGCAGTGCCTCTCATCCATGACAAAGACTTATCCTCCGAAGTGATACACCATGGAACGGATATCTCACATCGTTTGAGTTTGGACTTATCAGGCACCTCCCACAATTCTTTTCCGCACATAAGAAGTCCATCTTCACCAAGAGATATCTTTGTCGAAAGGCTGGGGTACACAAACCTGTCTTCTGACTTTGGTAGGACGCTGTCAAATCTCAACGATTCCCCAGATACTGCTGTGGAAAATCTGCCTTTGAGAAGTATCCTAACAACATCTACTATTAATTACCTCCAGCCAACACCTATGATTTCTCAACGTGATTTGGGAATCGATCCCAATGGATTACATGCTGTAACAAATCCGTCTATTACTTATCATCACTTACCTGATAGCAACGATACTCCTGTAACTCCGACTAATAGTTCACTATTTTGTTCTGGAGTGAATGCTTCGTCTTCCAAATTGCTGGGGCTCTCTGCTTATCGTAATCACGATAATAATAATGTTAATTCTCTGATGTGGGGACAAGTGGGTGACGAACTAGTACCCAAATCATCCCCATTACCTCTATCTATATCGGGATCAAGCATGCTATCCAGAGCCAGTGTATCAGGACATGCATCTTCATATGTTTCAGATTTAAGCGCCTGGCCAGGATATGATACAGCACAGAACATCCAAGTGCAGCTATCTCATTCGGCAGGGGGTAAGCAATCATTTTCTTATATATTGACATTTCAGTAAGTTCACTAGTTCCAACTTAAATTATGAATAAAAAACAGATTATTCAAAGAAATTGATTAAAGTGCTAAACGAATAGGAATTGAATTATTTTAATATGTTTATTTCAGTACTTTTATTCTTCACTTTAATCATTTGTGGATATTCTTATAAGAGTAAACCTAATTTTTAATAAATACCACTTTAATAAAAGTAAAAAGGAATAAAAATAGAATCAAAAGTAAAAGAAGGATCCAACCCGAAGAGTTTCTCAAGTGTCACCCTCAGATAAGGGTTCAAAAAAGGGATTTTTTTTTGTGCGAGGTCTGACTTTTAGTCCAACTATATTGACCCCTCGAGCTGCTTATAATGGAGATTTTTTAGTTTAATTCAGAAATAATTTCAATTTTTAGGTTATAAATATTGTTGGACAAAAAGGCAGACTCCTCAAAGAAAAAACCTGGTGTTTGGAATTCCTGCCTGAGGATGACCCTTGAGAAAGTCTTCAGGCCGGATTCTTATTTTAATTTTGATTCTATTTTAATTCCTTTTTAGTTTTAATATTTTGGTATTTATTACTAATTATGTTAGGCTCATAATTGTTTTAAAAGTTGCTGTATTAGCTCTCCCTAAATACAATGGTACATTTTTATATTTGATTCAGAAATAATTTTAAGTATTAGATTGTTTCAGAATTATTTTTTTTTAATTTGGAATTTCATAATGCTTATATTTTTTATTATTTCTTATAAGAGTAAAGATATTTTTTAAAATAATTGTTGGAACATGATAATTTTGTCAATTTTTCTTCGGTGAATATTTTAATGGAAGTGATTATTCCGAAATTTCAACAATACTTTGTTTGATTTTTAAGCTTTTTATAAAGCTACAGTACTAATGATAAACAAGGAAAAATTGTATTTTTTTTAAAAAAAGAAGTTTGTGAGTTTAAGTTCAGAAATTCTTAGGCAAAAAGAATCTGGGTAGTTTAATAATAAATATTTTGATAAAAAAACAATCCGGAATTTTGACATTACTTAGTTTTCTTTTTAAATTTTTAAGAAGACAGTATAATTAATGAGAAGTGAGAGAAAAAAAACATTGTTTAACAAAAAATTTGATTCTGGTATGTGGAAATAGAGTTAAATTCATTTATTCTTTGGAAAAACCTGAATAACTTAAAAATACTGTTAATGAAAAACATAAGCAGTGTCAAAAAGTGATTTAATCCTTTAAAGCTACCTTCACAGAAAAATTTTGAAGAAGATTCATTATTTATCTGTACAACAAAATTTCATTTTAGAAAAATCTCACACACACACACACACACACACACACACACACACACACACACACACACACACACACACACACACACCCACACACACACACACACACACACACACACACACACACACACACACACACACACACACACACACACACACACACACACACACACACACACACTCACACACACACACACACACACACACACACACACACACACACACACACACACACATGTATAATCATCACTTTATTAACTAACACTGTATGATGACGTTACATTTATCTTAATGGATTTCAAAATCAAAATGGAGCGATGCATTTCAAAAGTTCTATATGGGCATAAATAGTTTTCATTAAAAGACTTGCTTTATTTGGGATTTGAGTGCTAAAGTATAAAAGAAGAAAAAAATGATAGCCGTAAATAATATAATTTAATGTGCAATTTGTATTTTAAAATCTGGAAGATAAACTTAAAAATTTTCACTTATTCTTTCATAAATGCATATATTTCACTATTAAGTAGAAAGTATTAATCTGCCCCTTAAATATGCTTTTATGATAACTTATGAAAATATTCATCAAATTAAAGTGAATTCCTACGTCACATTTCTATCTCCAAACATATCGTCTTTTTTATATTGTCAAAAGAAAATTTTATTTAGAAAATGTTGTTTCGATAAATGAATATATACAATTATTTCAAGTTGAATTTCTCCGAGCAATTAATTTACATATTTTTACCATTCTATAGGTGATTTTAACAATTAAAATTTAAAAATTAAATAAATAAAAACGATTCAATGTCCTGAATAGTACCTGAAAGGCACCATCCGGTTGCAAAGAGTTAAATTGTATGTTAAGGATCTTTGCATTAATGTAACTGATCATTACTTGCTGATAATAAAAAAAAAAAACGTTTTAAGTTTTATTTTGCTGTTTATAAAAACAATGTTTTAAAAAAGTGAATAAAATAGAAAACACATTTTTTATTATTCACTGTTTTAAAAGAAAGAAAAATTTTCAAATGAGTTTAATCGATGCTTTAACATATTTTTAGGTATTATTTTGCAAATTCTTAAAAAGGCGAGCTTGAAAAACGTTAAATGAGTTAAATTTATGCTTTTACTTTTTTTTTTTTTTTTTTTTTTTTGCAAATTTTGTAAAGTACGAACTCGTACGAAATCACAATTTTTATCTTTCATTTACAAAAAATGCACTGAATAAAAGGGTTCATTAGTTTTTGTTAAAAATCGTTTGTTTAATAGCTGTTTTTGAAAAATGAATAATTATATTAATAGCGTTTCTATTATAAGTTACGCAGTACTTCAATTTTATGAAATCACACAGATGATCCAAAACAATCGCAGAGAGAAATTTGTGAAACACTAACAATATATGAAATTCCCAACCAACACTAACAATTCAAAAATTTCGTATAGTAAAATTAGCCAAAAATGCCGCTTATAGTATTTCTACTACTAAATATGATTAGTTCCGATTAGTCTGCATCATAATTATTAATGCAACTTCGCAGCCACATTTATTGGAACAACGTGGTCTCAAAAACAACCTACCGTGTTTGGAGACAAATGTTGCTGAAACTAGAGAGCGGAATAAAAAAAATCTCATATGATGATTGAAAAAAGATGTACTTGTGAATCCAGTAAAACGGAGTTCATCACGCAAAATTTTAATTCATAATGATAAGATTCGACAAATCGAAAATATAATCACAATGATTATTAATAAAGGCATATTATTACAAAATTTCTTTATAAATATTATTTATTTCGCTATCCAGTTTTTTTTTATCATTCTAACATTAACAAAATGTTCTATAGTACGTGTTCGTTATAATTATCGAGTTCAGAATTTTCGTTCTGACAATGAAGAAATCGACCGAAAGAATTGCAATAACTAGTTTTGGTAGAAATTTTTTTTAGATGACCCCACCACTCTCAAAAAATTATTTTCTATTAAATCCACAATTTGTACGTGAAATTTGGAGTCATTCTGCTCATCAATTTAAGTTGCAAGTGTTTAGAAATTTGGAAGGTTATTTTATGGATGGCCTTTAATATAGAATCTTATATTAAGACCCAATCCAATTTACTGCAGAAATATTATTTGCAAATTTCAAATAATAATAATAATAATCTGAAATGGGAGATTTAAAAAGAAAACAAAAATTATACATCTAGATGTTTTTTAAGAAGGAAAACTTTTAGTAGATTCTAATTAAAGTTCTATTCCAAACTGCTGGTATTTGAAAACCGAAAATAGTGACAATCCACGTTCAAAAGCCCAAAATCATGTTTCCAGATACGGACCTGGAGGTCTGATGCGTGGCACAATCAATAAGACACTCTTTCATTTTTTTAACGTTCTTCTTTTTCGAAAAAGCTGTGTCGATATCGTTTTTTTATAGCTTTATCGGTCCTCCATTTTGTAAACAATGTTATCATGATGAAAGCTATCCCCGTTGATTTATTGATGTGCAGTCCAATTTTCTCTTGCAATTCGATAACATCGTTGCGTCAAATGCAAATACTACAGAAAACACTTTCAAATTTTATCGGGGACGCTGAAAACTCTTCATCTTCATTCCGTTTTTGTATAATACAAAAGATGCATTCAGGAGATTTCAAGTTATCTTGGTGATTATTGCAAATGAAATATTTCACACTCATAATAATGAAATAAAAAATTTCTTAGAATGAACATGGCAATTAACGAACCTTTGAAATAAATGTAGTAAAAAATTGTTTTTATAATTAATTCGAATAAATTTACGCACACGAATTTTTCTTCTTACGAATATATGAAGAAAATTTAAAGACGGTTGGTAATTTCAGTCCAAAACATCGTTGCATATTAATGTTTCAGACTTGATTTACCCATTCTTATTTTGTTTTTAAAAACTAAATAAGGATGGGTAAACTTTACTGTAATGATAATATGTCTACACAAAAAATATATTTAATATCATCGCAATGCACATATGTGTAAATGCAGTAATTAAACTCAATAATTTAATCTTAATTTGTTGTAGCTTTTAAATGTCCACCAAAAACATATATTTATTACCGTCACAACGTACAGGTGTGTAAATGCAGTAATTAAACTAAAAAATTAAATCTTAATTTGCTGTTATGATTAAGTGTTTTCAATAAAAAATATTTAATATCATTTCAGCGCACATGTGTGTAAAATCAGTTATTAATCCAAAAATTAAATTGTGACGATAGCATGGCCACAAAAAATATATATTTAATAGCGTAGCAACACATATCTGTATAAACGAATAATTAAAAGTTATGATCGAATCTTAATTTTTTGTAATGATTAAATGGCCACAAAAAATATATATTTAATATTGTTGCAACTCACATCTATAAAGATGATATAGAATATAATGCAATCATTAAACCTTAGTTTGCTGCAATGATTAAGTCCTCACAAAAATCTTTAATCTCATTGCAATGCCCACTTGCACAAACGCAGTAACTGAAATAGAATAAAATATTAAAAATTGTATTAAAACTATCGAAAAAAATTTGACGAGAATAAAACTGATGTAAAGCTGTTTTTTTTTTTTTCACTTTAAAGTGGAGTAAGAATTTTTTGTGTAATAATAGACTCTATAGTTTTGAGGGGAAATGTACCATTTAAATTCCTCTGATTTAACCTTCATTACCCAAGAAAAAACTATGTACCAAATTTGGTAACTCTCGATGCAACTGTCTATAGAGAGTTAAGAATAATTTTTTATTAAATTCATGTGCCCGATTCTATTCAAAGAAGTTTAGCTTTAGTTTAGTTATATTAACGGTCCCGTTTTAAAGCAATTCTAGGGCTATTTTGGAACAAACATCTTAAGCTAGAACGGCAGTCGAATGACGAGGATAACACCTGAGTTGGCAACCCGCTTCTCCAAGCTTCCACATCACACTAGTGGGAAAAAATTTGACCCAGATTGATTTAGGTGCACCACGTCTGTTTACACGACTGTTCTTCGGTGGAATCGTATCTTGATCTGAAAATCTCCGTTCCAAAACCTTACCATCAGCGACTCCTATTCCTCTACTGTATACCAGCAGCATTATCAAAATTAAATTTCAACGAATAATAAATTAGAAAGTCTATCTATGTGTGTGTGTTCCTGACTTGCTGCAGGCTAAACTATTTGACTTAGAGTTACCAAATTTGAATTCGAGGAGCAATTTTTTGAAATTTTAAATAGTCAAAGTTAAGCTTAATATTTGCATTTTTGCAATATAATAATAGAATATAATAATTATATCAATATAAAATTTAAAAATCGCATTCGCGATTATATCAGTTTAGGTACAATGAAATACTTTCAACGTTTAGCAAAACTTTTGTGAGATGTTTCCTATAATGTTTTTCATCCTTATAATTAAATTACAATATTAAATAACTTACTTTGTTTCATTAAATATTTAATCACAATATTTTATTCTAATGGTTAAGTAAAAAATATAGACCTTAATTATCTGCTTGTTTTTCTTGAATTTACTGCAACATAAGAGAAAAGGCTCAGTTCGGAGATAGATTACCCAGATGGGTTGTTTTTAAAGGATCAAGGACGTCATTGTATTGATTTCATTATAATGATTCATGCATATACCAAACAGCACTATGCAAGATTATTAAAATGCTACATCTCCAATACTTATCTCAGTTTGTGGTTTAAAACTTTTTGTTGAGGTAACAATTATGAATATGAATTATAGGAGAATGGTTATTTGGTGATTTCTTCTTGCAATTATTGCTTTTCTGCAAATAGGTAATAACTTTTATTCTCTTTAAGTTTACATACATGTTATATCCTATATTTAAAACAATATTAAGATAAATATCATACTTCATTTTAAAAACTGTTAAAATAAATATTATATTCTATAACAGTGCAACTAAATATTACATTCAATATCAATGAAAATAAATATATCCTATAAAAACGCAAGTAAATATTACATTTTATATCAGTGTAAATAAATATTATATTCTTACCTAAAGCATTATTAAAGTCAATCAATATGGTATCATTTAAACATTATCAAGACCAATATCCTTATTTCTTTGATACTATTATGAGGTTAAATCAGAGTCAAATTATTTAAAACCGAAAGAAATCAGATACAGGCTGGCAATTCACATGGGTTCAGATATTTCGAATGAAGAATCAGTAATGTTTGTAAGAATGTGTAAAAAAATAGAATGCTTTTTCGGTATTAGGTTTGCTTAATAAGCAGATACTTGAGATAAATAGAAAATTATATTTGAAGGTACTTGGCGGTTGAAATGGAGACTAAAAAACGCTAAGAAAAAAATTCGCCAATTTGGCGATTTCAATCATCGAATATATAGCAAGTGATTCGCAAGTTCAAAATTTTTCGTAGTAAATAATAATACACTTGAATATATTTTTATATTCAAGAGTATTATTAGTGTTGAAATTTTTTCTTGGAACTTTTTAGCTGTCATTAAATTGTACCTATTTTTAATTTTCTTTTTGGTTTAATTCAGGAATTTTTTATACAATAAAACAAGCAAAGTAATCATAATTAATTTCAAAAGACACCATGGCTTTGTTTATTCAAATATACTTCTGAAACAGGAGAATATAGAATCGGGAGAAAGCATCACTTTTTATTATTCTTTGACTGTAACTGAGAGATATTTTTCAATTCGATAAATAAAATTAAGGGAATTTTATTAACTTTTTGAATATTGCTTTTTTTATTTTTGCAATATTTGGATCGAATAAAATGCTGCCAAAAATATTTACAAAATGAAATATAGGGTAAATAAATAAATAAAATGAAAAATGGAAAAGCATAGTATATTATCTATTACGACAATTATCATTGTGACGAAATAAAATTTAAGCTATCGAAACTTGAAGGATATTGATAGCAATATTCTGCAAATATGCAAATACAAAACTATTAAAATAGTCATTTTTGTTATTATGCGAAATATTTTTAAAAATAATAAAAAAAATATTTTTAAAAATTAGTTAAAATTGAAAAACAAGCTGCGCAACAATTTAAAAAATATAATTAAAAAATTTACAATTGTTATTATTATTTTGAATTTTCAGAAGATTAAAAAATTATTTTTGTGAAATAATGTTTCGGAAAATGCAGAAGTGTGCTGAAATAATGCTTCGTTTTTAAATAAATAAAAACCCTATGGGAAATCATCATTTATATCTTTATTGTTATGAAGCGCAAGTGGATTGAATTTTATCAAATTTGGATAGATGACGATTTCCAAGCTATACAAGCGCACAAGGTTGAAGTGTAGCACGGTGTTCCCCTCGAGTTTCTCGCCAATATGACAACCCAGCGGAACTTTCTTACAGTAACCCTAATTCTGCTTTGTTTGCAACTTTTTACAATAGTTGAGTTGTTCGTGAACTACAACTGTTTTATAATAAATTTAATATTTAAAATATCGATTTCAGATTATTTAAATTTTGTTTATTATTTTAATTTAAAATTTATAACACAAAGAAAGTTTAGAATAAAATTAATATTAATTAAAATAACATTTATTTCATTTTTAGTGTTAATATTTACAAAAAAAGATTTTTCGTTTTCCCTCTTTTAATTATCACTAGGCGAAATTGTTTGAAAACGTAATTCACGAAATCGTCTCCGTTTTCATATTAAAAGAAGTCTGCCATGGAATTATTCGTAGTTCTCGTAATTCTTTTGGTGCTCCAACGTTTGGTTCCCTTGAAATATTATTATGTTTGCAATTGTACAGGAGTGGATGTCTGGTAGTTGGGATGGTAGGCACTACTTCGAACCTGCTGAATGGATGAAGGATGAGTAGAATATTTCTTTTTATGAGTTGATGAGGCTTGGAAAGAATGCTTTGAGTGTTATGAAATGTTGAGTGTTTATGAAAAGATTAAATAAAACAAGTAAGTACATTAAATATTAAAATTTCTGTATAATATTCGTTCCTATAACACCCTTTATTCTTATTTGTAATATTATTATGCACTATTCCGCAATCCACACCGCCCATTTGTTCAATTTGCAAGCTAAACTACTACATTCCCACTCCGTAAGAAAGCGAAACCCTCGGATGTTTTTTTAAAGTTAAAAAATACTACCGGGTGCCGCCATCTCTGTTGACGACTTGACATCCTTGGGGCAGCAAGGGGCACCTATTCTACACTTTTACCGAGTACAATTTCATGAAATTCTGAAGAATTTTTTTGGAAGGCATATTCGCGTTATTTAATACCAGCGGGTGACCGAGCTCCGCTCGGAGAAAACAGGTATCGAAGCTAACTCGAAGATTTAAATTTTCAATTGTGATTTATCAAAACAATACATGCCATAAGAAAATTTGTGAAACCATTGGTGAAAAGATAACCGGTTAAAGTGCACCATTGTAAACTATTCTAAACAAAGTTAGAGTTTGGAAAGGGAACTATTCTATACAAAGGTAAAGTAAAGGTAAAGATTGAAGTGTGTTGAAGTTCAATATTTTTGACAAATTTATTTAGAAAAACCAAACATATATACATACATAAGAAACATATTATAAACCTATAACAGCATAAACATAAAACTTTATTAGTTCGCCATATTGGCTATAGATGGCAGCACGTTACCGCTTGAAAATTTAAGTAGCCATTATGGCGAACTAATAAAGTTTGAAAATATCCTATCTGTAACTCCGAACTGCTCGACCGTAGCGCTTCAAAACCGGCGCCAATCGATTCCTCGTGGCCAAAAACCCCAGATCCCCAAGTTTACCGGAGTTTATTAATTCTGGGGCGATTTTCGACTTGGCAACCATTCCTCGTATTATAGTATTAGATATAAGGGTGTTCAAATAAAAAGGTACGAAATGATACTGTGAGTATAAATGAAGACTTTACTCATGGTGTGCATCATTGGCCTTAGTATAGTGATCCCATTGGTTAAATAGCCGAAATATTCCTTGTTCCCAGAACTTCTGTGGCTGTGACGCACTATTTAAAGCACTTCCCTTTTAGATGTTTGTTCAAGGTACCAAACATATGAAAATTGCAAGGTGACATGTTCAGGCTGTAGGGTGGATGGTCGAGCTGCTACCGCTTGAACTTGACCAGTTCCGCGTGTGTGACCCTGGAGACATGTGAACGCGGATCACGGAGCAGAACCATATCTTCCTTGAGTAGCCGCACTTTTGTTCTTAATGGACCTGTGAAGTCTTCGGAATTTCTCACATCAGAATTAATGGTTCGTCTGTGCTCGGGGAATTCAAAATTATCAGTCAACTGTACGGTGTTCTTTATAATAGCTCTGCTCTATTCTGCGCACGAGGGCTCCCGCACATGTTCCGATCGACGCAGCAGACTCTAATCGCATCCCTGGATGTCTCGCAACGTTCTCACATAGCGGCATAGGTAAATATGTAAACGATTACGTTGTCACGACTCTTCGTATCTTTTTCACTTGAACACTCTTTGTAAGTGTTTTCGGTACAAGAAACTGTTCTTGGAGAATATTTGTGGCATTTAATTTCAATTAAATTTCTTATTAATAATCTGAAATACATGATCTCATGAATAAAATATTTTTAAGCATCATATTATAGAAAATACAACCGTATTATTTCAACAATATATAATTTAGTAGTACACACTATTTTTTTAATATTCTTTTTAACGAACTTCTTCTATTTCATTGAATTAATTCATTGTTCTTATAAATTCCTATTACTTCATGGAACAATTTAAGGTATAACTGTACCGATACCGCTATTTTTAGAAATATTCAACTGTACTTTCTTATTCTTCATGCCAGCTTCCAAAGTAAGAAGCAAAACCTCTCTTCCTGAAATTTCAACAATGAAAGAAAATCCTACAGTCAATTATTTCATGAAATAGTGGAAATGATTCGAATTCCATTGTGACAATAAAAATTGTTATTGAAAAATACGCAAAAAATTATCTTAGAAAATCTAGAAATTTAGAATTTTTCATTTGTATCATTAAAAAAGCAATTCTTTAAATTTTAAAATGGTTTCAAAATCACTTTTGAACAGTAATATCTTAGAAAATTATCATATGAAAACTCCGAAGTCAAATTTGATTTCAATTATTTAAAATTCTAAGTAAGGTCTTAGTTTAAATTCAGAATAAAATATTTAAAACTCACTTAGGAATATTACTAATAAGATGATGAGAAATATTGAAGCAATATTGTATATTGCTTCCATCTAAAGTATACTTCGCCTGACTTGGTAGCTCAAGGTAATTTATTTAAAAGATTATACTAGATTTATATTGTAAAAGGCTAAATAAAAAGGTTTGTAGAGTACTAAGAGACAGGCTTATTCCCACAGAGTATTTATTAAAACCAAGTATAAAGATAGTTTATAAATTTCGTTAAAAACATTTATATTAGTTTGGTATCGTTTTTTAAAATCATTTTGGAATATTTATTTTCATGAAAAATATTTTTGCTTCAAGAGCTATCAATGTTTTATGACAAAGTAGAGATTCAATATAAATTTTGAGGAATTGAAATTATAAATATTTTTATTTGAATACAACAAAATCGTAAACAAACGATAATTCAACTAACTAATAAAATTTTTGTAGTCTCGACTAAAATAAAAAATAGTCTTGATTCTGATTCTGATTATTATTATTTTTATGTAAGCGTGTACATTTTACTAAAAAAATCAATAATGACTTAATAATCAGGAAAACGATTTTGCGATATACATGGTACAAGACATTAAATTAAAAAAAAAAAATCTTATCCAAATCTCGAGAAAAGATTTTCTAAAGCATGTTACAAAGAAACTCCATCCGGGAAACATAATCTTCACAATCATGATTTATTTCATGAAAATGTATTTTTTTTCAGTTACGTGGTATGCATTTTAACTTAGAATGCTGTGCATTTTGTTTTTAAAATTACTTCGACTTTGAGGTGACATATCAAATTCAAGATTTTTCCCGGAGAATATGAAATATTATTTCAATTTACCACATTATATTGAAACTCCAAGATACAATTGATTTTGTGAAAAATTTATTTCCACATACAAATTACAACTTTTGAAGGTTTAAAGAAAATAATTAAATTCTCTTATGAATTTTTTTTCTTACTATTAAACGAAATCAGGCAAACATTCAAATTTAGTAAAACTAATAAAGATACCATTTGTGTCATTTATCATATTGATTCCCTAACAGGCTGAAAGATATGAATTGAAATTATTACATATTACTTATTATCAAGTCCTTGCAATTAAAATTATTATATAATTTGTAATAAGATGAGATCAGATTACTTCCAATATTTTTCATTTCATCTATATCGTGTTGTTGTTATTTATGGCATTTTACAAGTCGGCTGACAGTTATCGGTCAGCGATTTAAGCCGAAATGAGCGTCTCTTGTTTTTTCAGGATCGTCAACTAAGGCCATGGGTATGACTTAGCTACTCAATACTTCTCACTCGCTTCCACAACCCCCTTTCACACATCTTACAGTTTGAACATAGATGAACAACCATGCCTGAACCGGGACTCGGACCCGAGACGACCCGGAAACGCTATCCTAATGCCAGGACACCGGCTGTTCGATACATTTGTATAATAAAGCAGTTAGTTTACAGATGAACGTCTACATTTTTGTGTCGATTTAGAATTTCTGCTTGTAAAAAAGAATCGGATCAAAATTTCAAATGAGATGGTTGTAATTGGCCTATACTATTCTGTTTGTTGATCGTGTTTAATACAATAAGAACCAAATTGTTCCAAGGTTTTTGTTCAGAATAAACATTTCAACTCACTTTAAAATCCTTTATTAGAAAAGAAATGGCAAAAATTCTTGATCCTCAAGTAAAGAAATATGCCAGGAAACATTAAATAGGAAACACATAGGATATAAAAGGGGTGCTCGAATGAAAAGGCACGAAACGATATTGCAGGTATAAATGAAGATTTTATTCGAAGTATACACCATAGGACTGAGAACAATGATTCCATTGATTAACATGCCTAAGGACTCCTTGTTCCTAGAATTTATATTAACGTCCTGTTTTAAAGCAACAATAGGGATATTTTGGGACGTAATTAACCGCTATTAGGTGACGTGAATAACACCTGAACTGGCATCCTCCACACCACACCAGCGGAAGGACGTTTGATCCCAACGGATTGAACGAGCCCCATTGAGATGGTTAAAAAACATCGCTTTTCTAAATGATGGTAATTGGGAAATATAAATAATGCGAGAACATGACGTTTTTCTGTTTGAAAAATGCCACCTGACTTTAAAACGCAATGTTCTCTTATGAAACGAAATTTATGGTAGCTGGTTTCAATTTTTTAAAATAAAATTTTATATTTTATTCAAAATGAGTGAACAAATAATTTCTTTGACAGCTTATTTTGATTTTGAAATTTAAATGTGGAATGTATATTACATGCTGTTATTGTTTTTTAGTTTATAAATGATATGAAATTGCACTTAATCGAAAGAATTCTAAAACATTGAGCGTGTTTTTTCTTCAGCTTCCCCAGCGAGCGATTCTGATCTGTTCACCGGCCTCGAGAGTCGCGAATGTGTGAACTGCGGTGCAATATCGACACCCCTCTGGAGGAGAGATGGCACGGGTCACTATCTCTGCAATGCTTGCGGTCTCTACCATCGCATGAATGGCATGAACAGACCTGTCGTCAAGAATCAAAAAAGACTGGTGAGTGAGGAATATTTCATGTCTTTGTAAGCAACAGACCAATTCATGCTTCTTTGTGGAAAAGAAGCTACTGTTAGGAACACTTCGCTTTAATTTCTATGTAATTAAAATGACCTTTTCTGGATTATCAATGAAATTAAGATACTTGTATGTCTCCATAAAAGTGCTCTAGAGTTTTAACTGTGCGAATATTAAGTGTCGCTATTAAAGAGTGCTTCAATAACATTCTGTAATTACCTCCTTCTATTTTCTAATGAGAAACATTTCTTTGTCGTATCATCGCAACCAACAAAAATTGAGAACTAGTCTATACTAGTCAAAGAAGAAATACCATTATTCATCCATTTTTTAAAATTTTTAAATAGCTTGTAATTTAAGAGGATGTGATTTGATTTCACATTTCAATAATCCAATCTTGTCGGGCAGCAGGACAAATATATTTTCTTCCCACTGTTGCAACAGAATCTATAGCTTATTTGTAATTCTTGTTTTGCCGTAAAAGCTTGAAAGAAACTTATTTTGCTTTAACAATATTTTTGTACATATATTCGATTATAATTAATTGCTTATGTGTGTATCCGTTAAAGAACAAAAGAGAATAGTTAGTTCAGATCTGAATGATCATTCCTGCGCATACACTGAATAGATTTTGTATAAGAATTATTAAGTATCAAAAATTTATTGATTTTCGCGAGAATTAAATTCGCGTTCTTCACCTTAACGTCGAAAATACTGAAATCTTTTCATTTTAAAGACTAAACGACTATCTGCTTATTTCAATTTTGATGGTAAACTGTTAAAACTCTATTTAAAGTATCAAAAATTAATTAAATTTCATTAATAAATTAATATTTGAAGTAAAATTGTATTAACATGAAGTGACGTCCAATACAAGTTTTAAAAAATACGTTTTAACTTGAGTGGATGAATAAAAATCATTTTATAGACGATCCAAAATTTGAACAAGGTATATAAATAAATAAGTATAAGGAGATTATGAACTAATAGTAGGAATTGAATAAAACATAGAAGTACAGAAAAAGAAATATAAAATTTCCAAATATTGCTATTTTCAGCTCCAACTTATATTAATTCTTATTATATTATTTTATGTTATTCTTCTGCTGGTGATATTTGCTATTGACAGAGTAAATAAATGTGCAATTAGTTCAGTCTGACACATAAAGCTTATTTTTAATCATATCTGAAATAAATGTAGTCTTTTTCAGTTAAGTTATTGAGAAATAATCGTTTTAATTAATTTTGAATATAAACATTTTATGAAAATTCTGTTTTCCTTTATTGCTACTTGAATATACAATACATTCACTCTAATTGTTTCAAATTTGAACTGTTACATATAGGTTTATGCTTCCTGTTGGAAAAATTCTCACAATAACCTAAACTGTTGTTTGAGTTAAGAAATTTGCATTGAAAAAAGTACGAAGACTAAATCTTTTGACATCATAAAAAATTATTATAATTTTATTTAGTAAAATAATCTTGATCAATTTGCATTTTATACCAAAGTACTTCAACTTTTTTTATTCAAAAACTAATCCAATCTATGGAACTTTGAATTTCATTAACTGCTAATTTGA
The DNA here is from genome assembly GCA_026543055.1 of Argiope trifasciata. Taxonomy (NCBI): domain Eukaryota; kingdom Metazoa; phylum Arthropoda; class Arachnida; order Araneae; family Araneidae; genus Argiope; species Argiope trifasciata. The sequence goes on along the minus strand of JAPMOQ010030349.1, from coordinate 2,881,224 downwards.
TAAGTTAGTTTGAGAGCATATAAATTGAAGCCTTTTTGGTTTGTTTGTTTTTAAGATCATCGATTTGTATTGTTACCTTCAAATTTCACGGCTTTTATATTTTTTATTAACATTATTATTATTTATATTCAAACATTTTCACTATTTTAGGTCATCCTTTTATTTTCAATTTTCGGATTTTCTCTATTTGCTTTGGAACCCAGTCATATGACATAATATCACCAAATCCAGCCTTTAAGCTATAAAATTTGAAACAATATTTAAAACTGAGTTCCGTTGTTTTAAGTTATTTCGACCTAAAATAACGAAATTACATCATCATCTTTTAGAGATAATCATCAGAGACTCCTCAAGGTGCAAAATTCATCTGTTGATACCAATATAATAAAAAGTAATTCTTTATATAAAGCATTTTTCCAACTGAAAGTATATTCCATCACTAAGAATTTAAAAATTAGTAATTGGTCCTCTCCTGAAGAGGAATCCCAAATTTTTAAAAAGAATCTCAAAGAGTTTGTAAATATTATTAGGCGTTCTGTCTTCTTCAGATGTTTGTATTCTCTTCCAGTCAGCTTCCCGGCGCATGGGTCTATACTGCTCAAACTGTCAAACCACCAACACGTCTCTCTGGAGACGGAACAACCAGGGAGAGCCAGTGTGCAATGCTTGTGGTTTATATTTCAAGCTTCACAAAGTAAGCTTCATTTCTTTTCATGTAATACATTACGAATATGCAGAATACATTATACCAGACTCTTTCATATCCTCCAACTTACGAATGTTTTTTCACAATTTCAATTCAAAAATCGCTCACAGCTTTCTTATTGCCAGATTTATTCTAAAATTTGACATAGATCTAAAGTTTTATTATAATATTAGGTTGGTGCGTATGAAATGTCGGATTCTCTTTACATGCGGACGTTTGTCTCCCTGTTTTCGTTATACTTTTGTCTTTGGCATAACCTCATTCATAGTCGTATTGTCCATTGCCAGAGACTCATTTCAGCAAAATAGGTTTTCTCGAAGGTCTTCCCTTTTGTTATTTCTTTTGAGTTTATTGCCGATATGAATTCTGCCGACATTCGCGTCATTTTCTTATATGAGTACAAACTTGGTAATAGTGCTGCAAAAGCTGCACGCAACATAAACCAAGCGTTTGGGGAGAATACGGTTAACGATCGGAAAGTGCAGCGTTGGTTCGAAAAATTTCGGACTGGCGATTTTTCACTGCAAAATGAGCCGCGCGGAAGACCCAAAACGTCTGTGAAGAATGATGACCTGAAGGCTCTAGTGGAAGCGGATCCAGCCGTATCCACGAGGGAACTTGCTATCAGGATGAAAGTTGACCATACAACGATATTGAGACACCTTTCTGAGATTGGCAAGGTTAAGAAGATGGACAAGTGGGTACCGCACGCACTGACAGAGCGAAATAAGCTGGAACGAACTGGAATATGAAGTTTTGCAGCATCCACCATATTCACCGGATCTCTCGCCGACCGATTTTCATTTTTTCAAGCATTTAGAGCTCTTTTTAAGGGGCAAACACTATGAAAATGAAGACAGTCTAAAAAACTCGATATCAGAGTTTATTAATTCTAAAGACCAAAATTTTTTAAGACAGGCATGTACGCTTTAAAATCTCGTTGGAGAAGTGTATTGAAGCGAATGGAGCATACTTTGATTGAATAAACAGCTTTTGAAGAAAGATATGCAGTTTTATACAATCACTTAAGAATCCGACATTTCATACGCACCAACCTAATACAAACATTCTAAACATCATATTTCTAGCATGTTATGATTGTGAATCATCGTACTCTTATGCATAGATAGACAGTCTTCCTTTGAATGTCCATGCGCAAATTTTTAGTAAAGATATATCTAATTTTATCCATGCAAGCTTTTAGTACATATATGAATTGTGGAACAAATATAATTCCAAAACTGGGTTATCAGAACTCGGAGGATTTATCAAACTATGATGATAGAATTTTAGGGCAGTCGCAATATTTTTTATATTTTCTAAGAGGAAGTAAAAATAATTAATTCAATACTTACTAAGAGTGAACTCCATTTTCATACTACAAGGTTTCTCATTGGCGTATATTATCAATTGAAAATATATGACTCATAAAAATTTAGCAATATTTTAGATTGAACATGAAACAATAAACTAGCAGGAGTGGTCTTTTCTAAATTTTCTCGCGTACATTTTAGGGCCTTATCCCAAAGAATTTAGTGCATGATTTGGATGTACAAAAGTTACGAAATATTTACTTTTAATGTGAATTTATTTTTTTATTGCTTCTATCGTTTGATCCTTGACTAGCGTTTTAGTAATTAATTTTTGACATGAGTTTTAAATTACTCAAAATCGAATTTGGGCTTTAGATACTTATCTCCGGAAGCGATTGAAACAGAAATCACGTACAACATTTGATTTATTTAAATCATTTCATTTTTGAATTATCAGGTATTTAAGTTTCCAAAAGCAGAGATCGACAAATGGTTAACCTTTTAATGGATGCGACTTAAAATTCTGTGCCTAACTGCGCTTTAGATGGTAAATCTGTGTATTGAATTCTATCTAGATACTTTTTTGTTTTGATTTTACAATGCTAACTTAGACTTGAATAATCGTACAGACTGATTTCTAAACAGATTTTGCTCACAATTTGCAAGAAATCTACATTGTAGTTTGGTGTAAAAACAGTATATCAAATTTCATTTTTCTATCTTAAAGCTTATTTTTCAGACAGTCATTTTACAAAAAACTGTTTCTGAACTCAGAGGTTCTAAAAACGTGAAGATTCATCAAAAACTTACGTTCGAATTTTATGACGATTGCAATGCTTTCTTCATACTTATTATAGAAAAATTAAGAAAAGATGTTTGACTTTGTGTTTAATTGAACAAGAACAGCAAAACACAAGTTGTTCAAAAAAGTTGTTTCATCATACTATGAGAAGACATTACATAGATAAACCACCTGATCCTGCCTCAGATACTCTTATTAAACTAGACACGACTAACAATTAGATATTCCTATTTTGCCCATGTATCATCACTGTCTATTGTGCCAGACTTGAACGACTGTACGCAGTAATGAGCAGTCAATGTTTGAAATTCTCGTTTAACTAACTTTGGCTCAATAATTTCAAAATGCCATTTGATGTTCAATCGTGATAATTGAATTTGCATTTCATTTACATAATCAAACAACTTCCTTTGACTTGTCGTTTGCTCTTTTTAAGTTTTTGTTTTATCAAAAAAAAATCAAACGTTTTTTTCTTTTTTTAATCACTTGATTATTCCTTTTGAAATATTCTCTAACGAACATTTGGGAATAATATATTAATTATACAAGCATAAAAGCTATGTTTGATCTTTTATAAGTTAAGAGACATATTATATCAAGGTGTATTTCTGGAAAAACGCAATTGTATTGCCTTTTTATTCTCAATACATTCTCATTCATCAGTTACAATAAGTAACATTATTGGAGACAGTCGTAGAAAATCTAACTAAATGCTATATATCTAATCTCTAATATAGGGTTCTTTTTTCCTCCAACAAGATCTATCAATTCAAAATTTGAACTGTTAAATAGCTATATTGATTAACGGCTAGTGATTCAGACCATTGAAAGAGTAACTACAGGGGAATTTGATTGGTGACAAATAAGTCTCTAAAAATTGGGTCAACAAAAGGGAAATAAATTAAGCAAAATTTATTAAGAGGAAATAAAAGATATGATGAACGATTTACAAATATGACGGGGCAAAACTTATAAATACATAGATGGTCATTACAGGACCTAATACCACCACCAAACCACATTTCAAGCATAATAATACATATTTATATCATGTCTTGACCCTTATATTTGCATATCGAGTTAAATAAATGCCAGATACGATACAGATAAATAACTATATGCTTAATATCAAATGAAGTGATTTACTTTAAATAAAGACGCACAATAGCAGATTCAAAATGCATTGTATCATTTTAGAATTAAGTATGAGAGACAAAAGATGAAATTTAGAGCCTTAATTCCGAAATTTCCTAACAGGAATGATAATTAACTATTCGAATATTTTCATTATTTGAATTATTCCAAATATAGATAATAATCATATTGCTACACGGTGACCAAATAATGCTCATACAATCATTTATAATTAAAAAGGGGGGAATTTATTGATGAATGTTTTTTTTAATATTCGAAATACTTCTTTCATGAAATTCTGTACATGTTTACAAAAAATGGTATTGGTCTTCACGAAACTTTCTCTCTTTATCTCTAGCATTCTACATAGGGAAACGAAAATTTGACTTGCAACTACTATTTTAATTCCATTATATTCCAAAATTTCATTTATTGTATTTTGTTGTATTTTTGAATTATCACTTTTACATGTATGCGAATGTACAGACCGATTATGGACCGATCAACTCTTCGTTCAATCCTCAGGTTCAGAATTCTAATATAGATCTTTATTTGAACAGGCTTATAGACAGACCGATTTCCTTGCAATTGACTCTGTCCAAAATTAAAAAGAAGTCTTCAAATTTGATGTAAGGAGGACATATCAAAAATCGGTCTAGAGTAAACCATTTTCAAGTCATTTCATTTACAAATAAAGGGACATAAATCTAAAAATGAGTTTTGGAATTCATGGAGTATTCATTTCATGGAGGTTTGAGCTCGAGATTTTAACAAATAGAGAGATTTAAAATCTCGAGTTCAAATTTTTGGAATCCGTATACAAAGAAAAAATTAATACGGTAGATATTTTATAAAGAGATTTACCTCAGGATATATTGTAAGTCTATAGCTCTGTGATAACAATAGGATATGTGCATTGATTTCTAAGTTTAAAATAATAATAACATTTTTTTTCCTTTCTCTTTCTTTCTTTCTTTTTTTTTCTATGCACATATGTTTTCCATTTCTAACAATTAAAGTATTTAAAAATATATATCTTTTAAATTCTTAACTATTATATAACTAATTAGTGTTGATTTCATATACCAAACTAATAACATCATGCACGTTTTAAGCAAATAAATTTGTGTTTTATCAAAAAAAATTAAAAAAATTTTTAAAAAATTAAAAAATTTTAAAATTATACATAAAATTTATTTTATAACATTTTTGAAAAAGAACCCTTTAACAACAAAAATCGTATGCTTATACTAATTAATGCTCTATGATTCCCCCCTCCCCCCCCCTACTTTTTGCATTTGATTTAGTTGTGCAGTAGTTGTTTGATTTTATGAACTATTTTATCGAAATCTTTCTAAAAATACAGCTTTAAGATATTTTAAATACATTTTTTGATAAGTAATGACATGAAACACGAGAATAAGAAAATTTCTATTCATTAGATACGTTTTATATATCACTGGGAAGTAAACATCTTATAAAAGTTATACTCCTATTGTAAATTTAATAGGAATTCCTGAATCTGGATGTTGCCCCAATACAATATATTTTATCTTCAGAGAGTAAATTACGAAAGGATATTTTAGAGCTCTACATCCCTCTCAGATCTGTTTTTATTTTATTACTTTATCGCCCATTTCATTCTTCTCTCTTGTTATAAACACCAAGTGTTAATTTTTTTTTTTTTTTGATTAAGGGGATTGAAAAAATTATATATGTTCTCAAGGACTACTTAAAAATATCATAAACCTTATCTTCTGTTGATTTGATAATTTTTTCTATATTTAAAGGATATTTTGAGATTTTATTTGCCCATAAAATATTAATTATTGTAAAACTGAATACGTAGATTAAGATTTTCCATCAAGATTATACAGACAAATTTTTTTGTCTTGTTTGTTGATACAGAAACTGTAATTAAGCAATTTAAAGAATAAAAAATCGTTCATCACTAATGATTTTAATTTAATTAGATTATGCTTTGAGACAACAATAATACTATTTTAAGATTGATTTTGTACAAGAGCTAAATAATGTAGACATCCGAGTTATCGCTATTCTTTTTCTATTTTCAGACCACATTTACCCTCTTAACATATTGATTTAACTTCTTAATTAGATTACACATCCTATTTGGGGAATTTACTGTTATTTTAACTCTTACAATATTATAAGGATCTTTTGAGATATTCTAGGATTTCTAAGTGTCTAATTTTACATATTTAATTCTGTTCCTTAATTGCAGACTAAAAACAAACAAAAATCAATCATTAGATGTGAATATCAGACGTGTCATTGTATGAGAAGGGGTCAACAAAGGACGCTTGATCTTTAATTGCTTAGCAAGTATCAGAATCTTTGAAGGATTCGGGTCTCAAACCCGCGATTCTCTGATCCTTATTCCGAGACTCTGCCTTGAAGTACTACGGTCTTGAATGATGCACTAAAAGAAAAATTAAGATTCTAATTATAAAATTTACTTGGAAAAATATACTAATTTTTTTACTGTCGATTTTTTAAAAGTCACTATTTAAATGCTGCATTTGCAAATAATTACAAATGTTTCTAAAGCAGAACTAACTATTTATAAATAATAATGACTTTTAATCAATAATAAATAAATATCTTAGAAAATCATATGATAAGCTTTTGGTAAATTGGTCATTTCTGTACAAAGCTTTTAATACATACATACTTTAGGGCCTGAAAACTTTTTATACAAAACAGATTAAAGGTAGTTAAATAATTTCTCGATAAAAATTTAGTTTCGATTATAATCGTAACTCAATTCACTTCAATTATACGAACCCTGTATCGACTAAAATTCCTATCACTCGAGCAGAATCTAGAAAATCGAATATAATTTTCCATTATATAGCAAATTCTGTTGAAAAAGGTGTTAAAATTGGTTTGAAATCAGTTTTTACACTGCCAAGGCTTCTAAAAAATCGATAGACGATTTTTTATATCTAAAAAGATTATTAACAAGGGGCAAAAAAAAAAAAAAGATAAAAGTGGTCCTACAGCCATATTAGCAAAATTCATACATCTACATAACGAATAAGAAGAAAATATACTTTTTAGAGATAATTTTTAAGAAATCCCTAATTTAAAAATAAAAATTAAGTACATTCATGAATTCTATTTTCAGAATTTTGATTCATAAAAACTTGCCAATGAATTAATATGTGCTATTAATTTCTGCTTAAGTTTAATAGTTTTAGGTAAACAATTTTGACTTTTTGTCGAAAGAAAATAAGTCTTGGCTTAAAACTCAATTATTTATCTTAATGAGCTCGGATAATGCAGGTATTACTCTCTTTCTCTCTGTGTGTATGTAGCCTTAAAGTATGTTTTTATGGTTGTTCTTGATGAAATTTTTCTTTGAATATGGAGCTGCAAAATGTCATTATAAAGATTTTGTAGAGAGCCAACATTCTATTAAATTTGATGAAACAATATTTAAAAGGAATACAGAAATAGGTGTCAAGCAGAAATTTTAACAAACGCTAAAATAGCCTTAACAGAAATCAAATGGATTATCTGAGTGACTTAATAAAGTGGCTAGTACTCAATTAGCACTTTTTTTATACAAAAGTTTTCACTTTTCCTCCTTAGTTGAATCGTCCTCTGACCATGAAGAAAGATAACATCCAAAGAAGGAAGAGAAAACCGAAGGCATCAGAAATGCGGGGGGAACGTGACAATAGCCCTAAACAGCCCTGGCCAGCCATCAAGCAAGAAGTTGCTGGTAAATTCAAATTTCTAGTATGATTTTATTATGATTATGAGAAATTACCAATTTTATTTGCGAAATAAAATTGGAAGTCTCTCATATGAAATCAGTAAAAAAGCAACAACTTTTGTTTGGATTCTTCAATCATAGAGATTAATTAAAATATCTAATTTACTTATTTTGCTACCTTTTATTACTTCTGAAAGATCCTATCTCTTAAATAGAACATCTACGATCATCTGACTCCTTCGTTTTCATTTTCGAAAAGTATTGTAAATTATAAAATGGACAAATTTCTCAATCTCAACCATCGATTTCAAAAAATTTTATCATCTATTAATTTCAGCACTTTGCAAAAAAATTAAATATTTGACTACAAGACATGCTTTAATGTTGCATGCATAAATATGTTGAAATTAATGCGTCTTCATTGTGAATATGTATGGCATCTGGCCTTTGTGGATATGGTCGTAAATCTGCCAACTATTCCATTGTTGGGCCACTCCCGTCTGTGAGCATCAGTCCGATATCGGGAAAATACAGAGACATCAAAGAACCCCGGAAAATCCCCAAAAAGGAAAAAGAGAGTTTAATGCGTCGGTCAGCAGGTGCACACAGATCTTTGGAATGCGGTTTTAAATCGGCCACTCCTATTCGACCTGAGGCACTCAGAAAAAATATGAATGACCGGACTACCATGGCAGCAAAAATAGCTTAGAGCTGTGATTGAGCATCACTGGCCGCGGTACAACCCTTCCCCTAGGAAGTATATCCCGTCATCGATGGGCGCAGCCAACCCCCAACTTTTCCTGTATCCCCCCCAGGGATGACGAGAATCAACCACCGTTCTAGAAGCTTCTCATTCTCAATTTCGAGGTGTCCGCCGGTGCAATTGGAAAGTTATCAATGACTCTCCGATCCACCCGAAGGTGCACGGATAAAAAAAAACTGAATGACCGGATCGCCGCCCTATCAACATTGGCTGGAACTGTGGTTGAGTCCTAAGGGCCATCACCGGGCAAGGTACAACCCTTCCCGAAGGAAGTACGTTCCGTCATCGATGGGAGGAGCCACCATAGGAGGATTTATGTATCCACCAGAGTCGCGAGATCCAGCCACCATACTCGAAGCATCCCATCCTCTTTTCGAGGTACACTCCAGGGCTTGTATGGATATAAAAAGAACCATTTCTTGCTTGTTTGCAGGCTTTCGAAATTTGGAATTCTGAATAATCATTCATGCCTTGTCAAAGTTCTTGCCAAAACATATATAAAAAACAATAATGGATTCTAATAATGAGTTTTATTTATCATTTTTACATAACTTGTTTTGGATTGAGGTAAGAATTATATATTTCTGCTTCTCATATTAAACATAATTTGGCAACTTTTTTTAATCAGTACATCTACAAAAATTTGGTATCAATAAGAATGGCTTTTTTTTTTTTTAACAAAACACAATCTCAAAGTTTCATTGAAAGTTCAGAAATAGGAAATTGCATCAAAAAGAAATTATTTTATAAGAGAACTCCATTCTTATTTTGGAGTGCATACAAGAAAACTCGTATTTTTTATATAAGAGAAAGATTTGTAGTATTTTCTTACTGTCGTTTTATAACATTAGTACTACTGATATATGTGCTTTGATTGTTTAATACTATAGTTTTCCGCCCTTTTTTTCTAGTAATGCCTGCCTCTATGAAAAGAAGCTAAAGAGTAACGAAAAAGACCAGTTTTTTTAGTAAGAATTAAGTGTGTGTTGTAAATTGTGTTTAGTATATCGTACAGAATTGAAGCGATTATTATTCGTTGAATAAATCGATGCCTTTGAACAATCGCGCAATAAATAATTTAGATTGATTTACTTTCCTTGCATTGAGAAAGGACTAATGCAAGCTAATCATAATTTAATTCTTATCATACCGATGTCTCCTCCCAGGCACCATTCAATGCGGTGCATTATTTTGTCATTTTATTTAGTTAAATTTAAGACAGGTAAAAAATAATTAAGAGTGGTAAAAATATGTAGATTAATTTTCCAGAGAAATTCCTTAAAATATTCATTTATATTAATTTTTAGGAGCATTAAACAAGTCCTCTAATGCGGCAAATACTTACCCATTTTGCTTTTCGGGCAGTCAAGGGTTTAAAAAACGATATTTTAATTTTCTTCCGTAATTTTTTGCAAAAACAGTTACAAAATGTATATGTTGAAATTAATTCCTAATTCCCTCTAGCATTCAGATTATATTCCAAGAAAGAAGCAAATATGGCAAAAAGAAAATGCTTATCTGTGGGGAAGATAAAGAAATAAACAAACAAAAACATGTAAGAAAGTAAAGCATTAATTTCAGAAAATAAAAAAAGAAGTAATATATAAAAAAATGTAATTCAATTCCTTCTACAATATATATATATATATATATATATATATTGTGTCAGTAATCTCAAAGCTTGACGATCATTTTGCGACTTTGGCAGCAAACATGGCGAACATTTTGAACATTTGGTGACATTGGCGACAAATTATAAATTACTGAAAAATTGTAATTAATAAATTAATGTATGAAAAAACTGTTTTAACATCATGTGTCATCTCCTACAAGTTTAAAAAATGTATTTGCTCTTGTGTAGACGAATAACAAGTATTTTATTAGTGATTGAAAATTTGAACAAGATATATATAGTGAGAGTGTGAACTAATAATAGGAAATGAATAATGGATAATAGTCACACAAATAAGAATATAACAAAAATTAGCAAATTTCATAAAAATTTAAGAGGCTTTATTTTTTTTTATTATTACTATTATTATCCTTATTCCTTGACTTTTTGTGTGTCAAAATTTTTATGAATTTAGTTTTGTTCAAAAATATTCATTTAGGTCTCTTAGTTATAAGAAATCGAAATTTATGGAAAACCAGCAAAAGTGCTCCGTCCAGTGCTTTCTCGCGGATATTCTAATTAAAGCCCCCCCCCCATCCCCACGGTTTCCTCTCTCTGCGCAAAATTGTGGTGCTTGGGTAAGACTACAAACGCCTTACATGGCATTGACGAACAATAATTACGAAATATTAAGCTTGGCATGAATTTAGCACATTAACTAAATATATATCATGTGATCCTTGGATCATTTCTTTTGACGATTAGTCCCTAACATGCAGTAAATAAACCGCGACATTCAAATTTGTGTTAAGGAGGCAACCAACCATTCCAAACTGAATTTTTTTTCCGACCATTTGAAATTAAAATTTCACACAAAACAGGAATTGTAGTCAAAAATTATATAACAAATTTCACTGCATTTTTCAGTTATTGAATCTGCTTACTTATAAAAATACAGACAGACAGAAATTCAAATCCTTTATTAAGAATAATTCATATAGAATTAATTTTTTTTCCAAATTTCATAGGTATCTACATTTTAGATGGCAGATCTGAGTACAAGATTTTATCTATCAAACTGTATTGATTTTATAATTTTCATGCTAAGTTATATTATTAAGGCAGCCGAACAAACAGATTTATTCTGAATGGATTTCGTTCAAAATTTAATACAGAAATCTTCAAATTTAGTGTAAAGATGATACATCATATTTCACCTATTTAACACAAAGATATTTTGAACTTATCGTATCTACAAAAAACATAATGTCAGAAATCTACTTTTCAAATTCAAGAAGATCTAAAATATGGAAATTTTCCAAAATTTCGAGTTCGATTTTTTGATAATATACAGGACGAATACAAATCATGCTCCCTATTTTTGAAAAATCATATTTCAAAACTATTTGTACATATTGTAATAAGTTATGCATGAAATTAAAGCGAGATATACCAAGTTTTTTTCTAGTTACAAATGCCCGATCTGCGACCCTCTTGTTGCGTAGCATACGTCCATTCTGTAATTCAGTTCATTCTAACCATTTTGTAGCATTTTGTTTTATCTGTTATCTTTGGCATGAGCCCACACACAAAAAAATAATTGAGACAAGACATTGTTATGTACCTCCAATGCCGAAAACACTGCCAGAACTTAAAGAATGCTTTTGTGCAGCATCCAGAACCATTGATAGATTGATGTTACAAAATATTTGGAACTAATTAGATTACAAATTGGACGTATGTCGCGCAACAAGAGGGTCACACATCGAATATTTGTAACTGAAAAATACACACCTGGTATATTTCCCTTTAAATTCCTGTATCATTTATTGTAATATGTGTAATAGTTTCGAAAATGGGATTTTTTAAAATCGGGTTTATTATTTGTACTCTCCCTGTACTTCTTATATGAGAAAATAGAAATAAAGTCCACGAATTAAGAATTAATCAAACAAGAAATTAAGCTTCAAAAATTCATTAAATATGAATGCAATGTTTCAAAATAAGATTATTTTCTTGACTAATTTCTACTATTGAAGGAACAAGCACTTGATGTGACGTTTTTCACTATCCAATTTAAGGTCATGACCCACTATACTTTTGAAACCGACGAAGCCCGTCCAATTAATGACAGAAAAATAAAAAAAATCAAGTACATGAAACAAAATCGCGTCGAATTATTCCGAGACATTTCGGGCCAAATCATCTACACTTCTAAATGTTAGCCTCTAAAAATAATATTTATGTCCAAGGACTTCCATAGTTATCAACAACCACTCAAACCTTATCGATTGGTTCTGGTCTCTGACATGCAGGAAGCGCTGAAACTAATGCTAATTCCCATCCTTAAAAGGCGTAACAGCCCCATCAGACTGATGACAGCCGTTGCTATTAGCTAAACTCTAAAAGACGAAGAACTGAAATTTTTTTTTGAACTTTCATTTCGAAGTATGGTAGCATAATTTTATCTTACGCTTGATATATCTATCTTGTCTTGCCTAACTTGATCTTTCCATCCGATGCTTAAAGATTTTAACTATATCTGTATTCTGTGTAATAATTTATTGAAAAATTCAAGAGTTAATAAGAACTGTAACATCTTTTTGTAGTATTAGTTCGTTTGTTTAATTTTTTAAGTATAATAAGCGATTTTCACATCCCTATCACTAATTTTTCACCGAGCACCTTAACATTAAAGTATTATAATGATGTAGAGAAATGAAGATCATTATGAACCGTACAGGGGAAGCAAGAGGACATATGTTTTCGGGAACATTTCTTAAGTGATCACATTTCACACAAAACATGAAAGGAAAGCCGTTAATGCTCGCACTTCAACATAACAGCATCCCGTTTCCTTATAATTCAGTCGCAATGCAACGCAACTGTGGGATGCGTATCTAATCAAAATATACAAAAGAGAAGTAAAGCAATGCAACTGCTACATCAGTAAAAAATACCTCAAAGATTAATTGGTATTTATTATAAGTTATGGTGCCATTTTTTCATACTAGAAATTAATTCTTACACATTCTTAGATGTTGTTTGAATCCTACTTGTTTAAATAAAAATCATTTTCCATTAAAAATCTTTTTATCATATTTATACCATTCTTTACCCCTTATTATTTCTTTTCTCAAAAACACTTATTCAAATTTAGAGATGTATGAGTTGCACAAATTCAAGCTCATAATAATCCCCAGTAAACTCGAAATGAAATTTAAATAAAAAGATATTTATATGGTCTTGTGCATTTTAGATAACAAACAAACAACAATGATAATTATTGCATTTTAAAGAGCGATAATAAGAAAAATATAGAAAAGTATCAACATTTTAATTAGGCGAAAATGCATTTGAAATGCATACTCATTACAAACATTATCTTTAAAACATACTAATAAGCATTATCTTTAAAACCCATTAATAAACATTATCTTTAAAACATATTAATTATCTTTAAAAGATAATCTACAAACGCTATCTTAAAAAATATTAATATTTACTTTCTAAAAGCTTTTGATAAAACTAATGATAAGTATTCAGTTGTTTCCTAATTACTTCTATTTGCCACCATTACTTCTGAAATAATAAAAATCATTTCTCTGTAGTTTTAAACTTTGGTGAAATTTATTGTCTGAGTCTGAATGAAGGAAATCAGTGACCATAATGACCCATTTCCAATATCTGGCTCAAAAAATTAGCTTTTGAGCTCTGTTTATTTGCATGTATGTATGTATTTTATTGTATGAGATTGTATAAGAAATTCCTTGACATTAAATATTATTTTTGTTAAGAATATGGAGTGACGCTAATACGTAGGATTAATGTCATATGAATTGATCGCTGTGACATTAGTTGCATGATCAGCGGTTAGATTTGGTATGCTCTACAAGCATACAACAATAAGATGCGAATTTGAATATTTAAATCAAGACGACCCTAAAATTTCAATTTGTATGGAATATTTTAGATTTATTGGTATGTCTATGAATTGGCCAAATCGAAGACATCTAACAAAGTTTTTTCGTAAAATAAAAGTATTTATAAAAAGAATAAGTAAGATGTATGTTTCTTTTTTAATTTACTTTTCAACAATCAGAAATGCTTGAATTTTCATTCTTTCTTAACTCTTTCGAAATGTCTATAAAAAGCATGATATTGTATCAGAATCACTTATAATGCATTTTGAGATATTAATAGCTAAAAATTAAAACAATTTTTTATAAAACTAACACAAAAAATAATATTTTCTGAGAAATATATTAAAAAAGAGATACATTGTATTTAGATCACGCTAGTACTGCTACATCTGAAACACAAATGAGCTTATCCAGATTTGAAACAGATAAATATTAAATTCAAAAACAAGCATGAATTAAATTGTCTGCAGTGATAAGTTTTTTATTTATTTATAACAGTTTTTGAATTATTTTTCCTTTCAACTGGTATATTCTTCACTTTTATATTTTATTGATGTTTTTTGCTTTCACAGATTGATATGGTTTTGCAGTTGTTTGGTTAGATTCAATTTTGTAGAGATTTTGCTTAGATTTGAATTTTCAAATAATATTTTGCTTATTATAACTCTGACATTTATTGTCTGCTTCGGTAATATTAATTCTTGCTTCAAAAATCTCAATCTTGAGGGATTTTCAGGAGACGTGAGATTAATATTTTTAAAAAGTGAAATCCCCCGCAGAAAAAAAAAATATCTGGTTTAAATTCTGCCTGAAGTTGTTGCTTGATAAAGTCTTCAAGACGAATTCTTCATTTCCTTCTTTTTGCCCCATTTAATTCATGTTTGCTGTTATATATTTTTTATATCTCATTTGGATTACAGTAATCATATCTAATTTTGGATATTCTGTAATTATCGTATTCATCGGGGACATGTTTGTGTAAAACTTAAACTACAATTATCATGCTGAATTTTTATGGCTAATTGCGATGATGCCGAGGACTAATGGCTATGTTCTGGTTTAAGAACTGTATGGTTCCAAACTCAAAACTGAATTTCACCAATTAAATTGCTTTGCGCTTACCACGCAATTAGTCCATCAAGTCTGAATACCTTTCTTAGCCTATGAAGCTTAGGGAAGGCTATTGAACGCCTAAAAGAGTAGTTTATTCTCTGTGAGACCAGGAATTCATCTATTTTGATGCAACAATTTTATTGTGACTTTTATTCGGATATTGTGGTATACTATAAAGTTTTAATAATTTAAATTTTTTTTATCTCAATGGGTAATACATAGAAGTTTATAAAAAAATTATTATTATTTTTAGTGACAATTCTGTTTGGATATAAAACAAAAGATTCAGATATCATTCCTCCAAATAATTCCATATATGACACAACTATATTAAAAAGTAATTCATAAATCTATTTTATTTTAAAGCGCCAGAAATTGAAAGTGTAATGGAACTTTGCATTTAAAATTCAAAATTAATTGCTGGGGCTCTTTCTATAGCCGTAGGATTCATGTAGTCATATATGATATCGTGGCTGTGGTGTATTTCTACTGGAATGCTCCTGACCCGCAATAATGTATTTGCAAGCTGTTATTCCTTAAACACAGTAAAGTGTTTTTGCATGCTGTGTACAAATCGAGATTGTTAAGTGTCTTGCACAGTTGGCATTTATATTTTTTCCCCATAATTTTTCCTGTAGAACTTGGTTTATGATTGCTAATGTAGATACTTGTTCATCTGATGAGAATGTCACATTATCAATATTGGAACATATGCCAGTTTGCTTTTAATATAAAAAAATATTATAGATTGTCAAATTTTAATTATTTTCAGATGATTCCGGCTTCAGTCTGTCTCCTAAGTATTCAGAAGCAAATATGTTGGGGCACAACTTCTACGTCTACCAAAACCCACCTGCTTCTACCCCAAGAACACTGCCCATGTTCACCAGTGCCAAAGATTCCAAAACAACAATTATACAGCATTCACTTGGTCAGCACAATGCCTTACCGTTCCTCTTGACACAAAGCCAGACCGGAGACAGCCCCGAACCTGGACTGTCCTCACCAAGGCCGGACTCCAACAATGACTACCCTGTTTCTCCCCACAGGATGGCATTGCATGGGCAATCATTGGAAAGTCCCGGAGGTTTTGAAAATGAAACTATTCTTCACTGATTCTCAAACCAATTTAGCTTTTCACAACAAGAAAATTATTTTTTCAGATTTTGTTTACAAGAAATGAGCTGAAAAACTGAAAGTGCCTTATTTTTGACCATGGATCAGAAAGACACTGTAAAAGCTGAGGAGCTAAGCAGCCGTCCGTTAATAAAATCTCACTTTCATATCTATCACATTTTGTGTTATGGAAAATTTTTAAGACGGAACTATACAATATAGTTTTTAAAAAGTTTATAAAGTACATTTTGAACTATTAACCTATAAATTATCTTTATATTGATAATGTTTTGAAAAATGGTAAAACGAGATATTATAACTTATTGAATTAAAAATTTTGTAGAATATATTTGGAAATTGTGATTTTTATCAATATAAAAATAGTCTTTAGTTTGATTGTATGTTTTAAATGTTGTAAGTTGAGAGATATCTATTCAGGTATATGTGATCGTATAACAAAAGGACTTTACGGAATTTGCTTTATTGATGTAACTGTGTGCTGTGATCTTTATAAATAATGTAACAAGTGGTTTGACTAAATTTTCAAAAATATCTTCAGCGAATAAATGCAAGAATATATTCATTTCGATGTAAAAAAACAAAAGTAAAAACTAATAAAAAATAAATTATCATGGAATAACATCATTTTTGTTGTTGCTACACATGGCACTTTACAAGCCCACTGACAACTGAGTGAGCTTCTCTTGTTTTCCAGTAGCGTCAACTAGGACCAAGAGTACGACTTAACTGCTTCATGCGTCACATTCGCTTGCACAACCCCTTTTTACAGAGGGGCATACTCACGCACCTCAAAGATAGAACACAGAATATCAACCATGCCCGAACCGGATCACTCAGGTCAAGGGCAAGACGCTCTATCCTTATGCATGAACGCCGGCTGCACCGTTTCGTGTTTGTTATAAGCATTTCTGAAAACTTCTTAATTTCTTTTTCTCTTTCATATAAGTACAAAATTTAATAAGGGCATATAAACCATTATATATGTTACGACGATAAATGCTATCATACTATAGAAAGCTGTATGCAGAAAGAGAAATCGGGATTATATCTACACGTATCTGTATATTTGTACCTGAAATTAAACTAGAAATGATATTAGCTATATTGGTGTTTCATTTTAAAGCAACACGAGTTATTTTGGGACTGACTTCGCAATTTTGAGCCATGGCCAGATAATGAGAACGACCCATGAGCTAGCAGCTCCCTCTTCAGACCAGCTGGAAGACGTTTGGTCCAGACGTTTAGCTTGCTCCAAACCACCCACAGTGACACGATGGTTCTTAGGGTAATCGGGTCTTGAATCTGAAATCCTCCAGTTCTGAAACCGAGACTATACCACCAGGCCACTGTGACCCCAAGCTAGGAATGAGGATACTTTCATAATTAATAGCAACAGAAGAATTTTGCAATTTTTAAACAATGGTCATTTCAGTAAACTTAAAAATCTGGTTTTGAAAATTTTTATATTATTTTATTGCATGGAAAATTAATAGAAATGCGTATTATAATATATGACGAATATTTAAATAGGAATATTAATGATAAAAAATTAATTGGATTGTATTATTAAGTTAATATTTTGAAAAATTATCTTTACAGCGGGATGGTTTTATAAATAATTAAGAGAAATACTAATGAAAACAGCTTTTTCTAGTGCTTTAGTTAATATTTTCTAGCATTTTTGGAAATAAATTTTTAAATATAATTCAATAATATTAATTAAATATGATTGAATTCAAATACACAGAAAACTTGCTTTTGTCAAATGTAGGTAATCGTAATTTTGTAATTAATTTTTATTTAAAAGCTTTAAAATTAAATGAAATTAACTAAAACGAGTGATAGAGAAACTACTTGGATATTAAAATGGATTTCTAACGGAAAAACTCCAGCAAGTGTTTTTGATAAAAGAGAAAAGTTTGATTCCAAGGTCTCTAAACCCAAGTATTTTCTATTCTATCGAAATACCAAAATTTTCAATTATGTATTTGTAAGTTTGTAAAATTGTAATTTCAATTTTTGTAATTTAACAAGATTTAAAACTATAGAATAATAAAATTTCTTATATTGGGAAAAGAAACAATCCTCTTAAAAATTTACATACTAATTTTCTAAAAGCTTAAACATTATTAGTATTTTAATTGTTATTTTCACTACTTAAAGAACTAAAGTAAACTAATTTTTACAATTCTCTTCGGCTTTTACTTGGCTTATTTTTCACTTTTTCGCCTTTGAATTTATTTTGTGTTAATAGATGGCGCTCAATTTTTCAGTCTTGAGTAAGATTATGACAATTCGCTCTGAACTAATGTTGTGGGCGTTTCCGTCTTCTGAGCGCCATTTTTAAAATATGAATTTTTGCTCCTAGATTCAAGGGTAAGCTGTATTTTTTATCATTTAATTATTGTACTTTTTTAAGGATTTGTTTTCCTTCATATTTTTACTTCATATAATTTTGAAAGATTATAATTGAATTTTTAAAAACTGTTTTACTGTATTTGAATATTAACTCTTTGCATTTGAAAAAAGTAATTCGATGCCTGTGTTTTCACTTAAGACGGGGATTTATTTGTTGCTCCGATATATGTGTGTGTTTTGATTTATATTTTACTGAATTATTTTCCATATCTTCTTACCATTTTACAGTCTTTTAATACTCAAAATTAAAAAATAAACAAATAAAACGTCAAAATGATGAACCGTCATTAATGATGAGTGAGAGTCACCATTCGAGTGCAAAAGATCAATATTAGTTCTTCCCAAACATGGATTTCATGGGATTTAGGGTCACACAAAAGTCAGGCCCCTTGCAGAAGTATATACAGTCTAATCCGGTTAATTGGACCACCGGATAATCGGACCAGCCGCTTAATAGAACCGAATCTTAAAGAACCAAAACAAATCCTATGTACATAAGCCTAATATTATTCGCTTATTTGAATCAAAATTCCGTTTAAACGGACCAAAGAACGTGGCAGGGAAGATGAAAAAGAAGCCACAAATCGTCTGTGTACAGCAGGAAGTCCGAAAGGGAAAAGAACCAGTGGGAGGTGAGCAAGCTCTTTGTTTCTTAGAACGGGCAGCTCGGTAATAAGTTCTTCAAACGTTGACTTGAATTTGATAAGAACTTTTTTTATTGTACTTCGCATGCTGAGTATCGTGTAGATCTTTTCAAAGAATTTGTTTGTAAATTTATTTTTCAATGAATAAAGTTCATAGGCAACAGTAGCTCTTGTTTGTATGTTCGCCATACGCGTGTGCTGCACAGTAAAGGTCATAATGACATTTTAATATGTTACGTATAGCACGTCTCGTCTTGTAACATAGGGCATATTCGTGTAATCGGACCAGCCAGCTATTAGGACCAAAATGATCGCGTCCCGATGTGGTCCGATTAACCGGAATCGACTGTATATAGGCTCAAGATTATCCTTGATATAAAATCTTAAAGTATTCTGACGTTAAACCCATCCATGCTGGGGTACCGCAAAGATCCAAACTAGGGCCGATTTTATTTTCCATATTTATTAATGATATCCCCAAACAATTTAACACCATGATGTGTATTCACGCCGATGATACGGCAATACTAGCTAGAAATAAAAATCCTAACTATATAACTTTAGCTATCAATAGACACTTAAAAACTCTTGAGGACTGGTTCATAAAGTGGAAAATCGAAATCAACGCAAGCAAGACCGAAGCTATATTCTTTAGTAAAAATAATGTAATTAAAAAATTCCCCTTATTAAAATTAAGGATCAAGTCATCCTGTGGTCTAAGGAATGTAAATGCTTAGGTGTTATATTAGATAGTAAATTAACTTGGAAACCCCATTTCATATACATAACCAAAAAGTTTCGAGACCTAACTCGTAAATTTTCCCCCTTAATTTCTCGAAACTCCAAAATGAATAGTGATAATAAAATACTTATTTACACTGCCTATTTGTGTCCAGTAATTACATATGCCTGCCCCGTGTGGGGATACGCTGCCAAGACGAATCTTAAATTAATTGAAAAACTGCAAAATAACCTAATCAGAAAATTGGATCAATTAGTTTTTGGATCAATTAGTTAAAATTGGATCAATTGGTTAATTAGTTTTAGTAATTGAAAATTGGATCAATTTAGCATTGTATTTCAACATATTTTATATTATTATTTATTTTAAATTAATTATTTTTATCTTATTAAATTTTTGAATGTATATACTTTTATTTAGCTTTTTTGACACCAGGTTTATGCACAGTAGTATTGAAACAGAGGTTCAATTTTATTAACAGAGTAGCTTCTTTACTCAGTGAATAAAATCAGATTCTTAAAAACCAGATTAAGTACGATATTAGGAACTTGATCATTTTAACTTAATAAAGTACGATATTAGAAACTTGATCATTTTAACTTAATAAAACATTAATATCCAAATATTTTAGAATTCATAAAATTGTGTTTTTTACCCATTTGAAAGCTAAACCTTTTAATTGAACTAGTTTGGTTTTTAGTGGCTTTTAAAAGACAGCCGCTTAATACCTTAACAGGAAATCAACCACACAATAGTCTTATATTTCATATTTGATCACTCTTTTCTTTATATTGTTTTTTATAAGCAGACGCTTCTATTTTGTTCTTTTAAATAGAGTGTTTTCTAATAGTTTCAATTAGTTAGCATTTCATAAATTTTACCTGTATTTTTCCCCTTGTCAGTTTATTGAATACAAGCCTTCTTTGACGACCAGCTGGTTCGCCATGAGTAATGCGTTCTAAAATTTTCAATTCAATCACATATGCATTAGCCTTGAAGTAATTCAGGGCATTGATTGGCCTGAAATTAATATTTTCTTTAAAATGATGGACGGTAAGTTCTAAAAGAACATGGTTTCCTAATAATATTCTTTAATTTTATAAATCAGTCAGTTTTAATTATCGGTTATGCTTCCAAAATATTAAAAATGTTTTTTTTTCTATGATGTTGCCAAAATATTAAAAATGTTTTTTTCGGTGATGTTGCCAAAATATTAAATATGTTTTTTTAAAGAAAGCGAAAAAGGGGAAAAAAATATTGAATTAATGATACAGATATTCAAACGATTATAGAAATATGCCATTAGGTCGGGATTTCAATGCATATCCTATCTAAATTCAATCAGGTTTACCGTAAATAAAGAAGACTTATTGAATTAAACATTCAGATATTGCAAACGATCATAGAATCCTTTGCCTTGCATTTATTTTTTTAGAAAACATAACTTTTTTATATTTATGTAATTTTATCCTGTCCCGTGCTGAATGTTGTATTTCTTTAGATTTGATTTGCGATGATAGTTGTTGCTTTTTTCAAATCTGAACTTCTGTCATACTTTTATTTTATTTTATCCGGTCACGGGCTAAAAAAACATTGTTAAAATATTTCTTTAAAAATTAGTTAAAAATAGAAGCTTAAGTTATACATTAAAACACTGATACGATTAGAAAGCTAATTTTTTCTTATCTTTAAATTGATGTAAAAATCATGTTTGCACGATAATATTTTCGGAAGTTATAGCGGAAAAACGTCAAAATTTCGCTTAAATTTTAATTATTTCAAATTCTAATTAAAAATTTGAAAAAAGGGCTCCGAGGTGCACATTCCCAGCCTTCAAGGTATACATGCCCCAAATTTGGTAGCTGTAGGTCCAATGGTCTGGCCTGTAGAGCGCCAACACACACACACACACACACACACACACACACACACACACACACACATTGAGCTTTATTATAAGTAGAGATATAATTTGAAAACAGTTAGCTTTTTTGAGGGGCACGGTGTAATTCTGATAATTTCACTAGCATTACCAATTTATCTTCAGTGAAGTAATATATGAATTAAGTGTCTTTGATATAAAAATCATACGCAAAATCTAATGAATAAATTATCGAATGAAAAGTTATGAAAAATTCGTCATTCTGTGTACCGGCATTTCTGAAAATACTTTTCTTTTTATTTTCGTTTAAGTGCAGACTTTAACAAAAATGTAATCAATGCGTAAACTAATAGTTATGGAGACTATATCAACGGGAAAATGTTTGCTTAGTTCATAAAAAATACTATTAAAACGGAAAATTTTGAATTTACTCATGACTATAATTCAAACGCTCTTTATAAGAAAATTATTACTCTTTATTAAGAAAGAATTATCTCTTTCTCATATATATAATAATTGATATTGATACCATTTTAATACTGAAGCGTAGGAAGGAATATGAATTATATCTGTATATCCATGCATATTTGGATATAACTAAAAAATGTATAATTTAAATGGCATATAAGAGTGTCGAAGTAATTTCAAAGTTAAGGCTTAAATCTAGAAATAAGATGCATTTTCATATGCACATAGTCGATTTTTCTTGATTGTACTAAGAAATTGAACAAAACTTCTATAAATATTTCGGCAAGCATTACAGTCAAAATTATCATTATCTAAATGTAAGCATTAAATGCATTTTAAAAAATTGTATTTGCTTATTTCCGCATTGCATTTAAGCTCACGAAAAGTGCGTAATCTCTTAAAGTGATTTTGCAATTTTTTTTATGTTATTGGATGTTTTTGATTTCGAAATTTTAATATCCTTTTGAATCAATTAAGAATCGTAGGTTACATGATGGATTTGGGGATTAATTGCCTTTGGTGATGAATTTGTTCGGCTAAAATATGGATTTTTTTAAGAATCAATTTTGATCAAATGTATTTTTTTAATTCACTTTGTCATTTGATACGATTTGAAAAAAATAAATTCATTTTAATTAATTAAAATTAAAAAGTTTAAAAAGCGGAACTGAAAATTCTATTACAGAATTACTGATTGGTAAAAGAACGCGATTGAATGTTTTGATGAGTTGAAGTAAAGTTTAGTGCACCCGAGAATTTGTCACCAATATGGTAAATCAGCGAAGCGATCTTATCGCAACCTTAATGTTGTTTTGTTTACTACTTTTTACAGTGGTTGAATTGTAAATGAGCTACAACTATTTTATGAAAAACGTTAAATTAAAAATAACAACACATAGAAATGAAAGATTTTATCTTAGTTTTGTATTATAATGAAATTTTTATTGCTAATAAGACACTGTAATGTCATTTTTAGTGTGAATACGTGCAGGAAATGTTTATTCTTTTGTAATACTTAACTGCCAATATGCATTTTAGAAACAGTCTGAATAATTTAAGAAAGACTGAATTAATGATTTAAGAAATAGTCTGCAATGGACGGGTGTGCGGTGAATGGGATGGCAAGAAATATCTCTCTTAATGGATGAAGGTTGAGTGATTATCTATCTATACTTATAATAAAGCTCAATGTGTGTGTGTGTGTGTGTGTTGGCGCTCTACAGGCCAGACCGTTGGAAATACAGCTACCAAATTTGGTACATGTATACCTTGGAGGTCAAAATGTGCACCTCGGAGCCTTTTTTTCGAATTTTTAATTAGAATTTGAATTAATTAAAATGTAAGCGAAATTTCGACGTTTTTCCACTATAACTTCCGAAAATATTATCGGATAAACATGATTTTAACATCAATTTAAAGATAAAAAAAATTAGCTTTCTAATAGGATCAGTATTTTAACATTTAACTTAAGCTTCTATTTGTAATGAATTTTTAAAGAAGCATTTCAACTATATTTTTCAATAATATATTTCGGACAAAACAATAAAATTTAATCTGCAGGAGCACGTTACGAGTGGAAGGGGAAAAATTATCTTTCATCAATAGGTTGCCATCAGATAGATAAAAACTCAAATTAAAAAAAATAATTATTGCAAATTAAACATTTAAAAATGCAATTTTCAGCACGTGTCTGCATGAAATGAAATAAATATGAAATATGTTTTTTCTTTTAAAAAAAAAAGAAAATGCAAAGAATTTTTTGTGACTTTTACAATATTATTAATTAAATAAAGCAGCTTTGTTTAATAATAGAAATACATCTATAAAAAAGTCTAAATGAAGTAAATAGCTGCATAGTATGTAGCACGAGTCTATAAATGCTTTAAAAAATGAAGAATATTTAGCTTTTAATTAAAAAGAGATGAACTTGTGATATCAGTGTTTTAATGTATAACTCAAGCTTCTATTTTTAACGAATTTTTAAAGAAATATTTTAACCATGTTTTTTTGAGCACGTGACTGGATAAAATAAAAGGAAACAATGCCGGAAGTTCAAATAAAAAAAAAACTATCATCGCAAATCAAATCTAAAGAAATACTACTTTCAGCATATGACTGGATAAAATAACATAAATATAAAAGGAGATATCTTCTAAAAAAATAAATGCAAGGCAATGGATTCTATGATCGTTTGCAATAGATATATAATTAATTCCATAAATTATCTTTATTTACAGTAAACCTGGTTGAATTTAGACAGGATATGCATTGAAATCCCGACGTAATGGCATATTTCTATAATCGTTTGTAATATCTGTATCATTAATTCAATAATTTTTCCCCTTTTTCGCTTTCTTTAAAAAACATATTTAACATTTTGGCAACATCACCGAAAAAAACATTTTTAATATTTTGGAAGCATAATTGATAAACTGTTAGAGCATCAAACTCAAAAAGTTTTTTCGAATAAAGTTACCGACTCTTTAACTACTAATAACTGAATCTTTTAACTTTAACTATTTCTTAAATTTTGGCTAATGTATATGTGATTTAATTGAAAATTTTAGAACGCATTACTCATGGCGAACCAGCTGGTCGCCAAAGGCGGCTAGTATATAATATAAACGAGTTGATGAAATTGGAAAAGGGATGCCTGTTTTCAATTTTGTATGGAGAATTGTTAGATTGCTTCTTTCTTTTGATAATGTACTGTTCCTATTATTCACACAGGCGTTAAGTTCAGCAGTCAACCTCAATAAATCCTATCGATATTGCAACGTTCAAGGGTGGCGGGGTGGTCGGCTGTATACAAGAAATCCTTATATTCAATGAGCTAGAAAAGCTACTAGGATCCCCCTCCCATTGCTAGTGAAACAGTAGGATGTTTTTTAACTCTTAACCCGGGTTATGAGACCGACAGAGATGGACTTTCGGTCACCCTTATTCCATTTTTAGCTTAATTAAATGGATTGATCCTGTAGTTTCCTGTTCTTTTTGGTCTTCAATACACGTGTACTTTTTCAACCGGTTGCAGCGGATGCTTTTTAAATCAATTCCGTTATTTCTTTGTCTAAGTCTCTAAAACTGCACCTCCTTCTTAGTGTCAAAGGGATAAAAAACTCTTAGCAGATGGAGCCTAAAACTTAGGCCTTGAAATATCAACCAGTTACTGATCCTATTATGAAGCAATATTCCATTTACTTTTAAATGACGACAGAAAGTGGTTTTAGTGATAAAGATAATTGTACAGAAGAATTTTTCGTTGAAAGTTCTCATTCAACTGATTCTAATATATATGTTCAAACATAATAAATTTTTCTAGTGATATTGTATTTTGAAAAATTTAGAAAATATATTAATATACTAAGAGAAATATATAGAGAATTTATAGGTTGATTTTTAGACTAGTTCATAATCTTTATGTTTAAAATGCCCTAGAAAACCATGCTATGAAAATCACACAAGTCGATGAAAAAAGGGCCAATTTTACTCACTGTCAATTTTTTATTATTATTCATATAATTGTTTAATTTTATATTATATGGTTTTCTTCATACCTTTATATACTGGAAAAATAAATACGATTAAAAAAAAGTATAATGTTTTTCAAGTATATTCTTTATTGCAACATGAAATTGGAGAAGAAAAGGTATTTACTTTTTTTCAGTGATGGCATATTTTGAAAACATTGTTAAACTTTTCTATGTATCAAGAAAAATATCTGCAAAATATATTTACAGTTTTTCATACTAATCCAGTTAATAGAAAATTTTATTTGAGTGTAAAAGAAATGCGGTCTCTTAGACCATACATCCCTAGTAAAGGGTTAGGTTAAAAAATTCTGCTAGGTGGCTTTTTCAAATGCCGAAGGCATTGTGTGCCCTAAATTTTACTCTCTACACAACAGATAGGCGGAGCCGGTTGGAAAAATTTCTTTATTTCAAAATTATTGTGGTAAGCAGCGATAGTGAAGCTAAGCGGTTAATAAAAAAATTAATTAAATCTGAAATAAAACAATACTTATCAGTAAAGATCATAATTTTATTGCAGGAAGTGGTAACTATTTTGCAAAAGTGTTTGACGTGCGTCATCTCCATTGCTAACTTAGGCCTTATCACACAGAAAAATGTCTTCGACACTTTCTGTCAGCAAACGACAGCGACATTGACGTCACTTGTGTGACGCCACTTCAAAGTTTCACATGATCGGTTGAATTTCGTTTGCGGACAATATTTCCGAAGACATTCTCGAACTGGTTAGAAAAAGTTGTCGATTCTGAAACCTTCTTGACCGGTTTTGGAGGGTAGAAAAGGAAAAGTGTTGGCGAAATTTCACCGTGCGATAAGGCCTTTAGTGCAGCAAGGTGCACACTAAATTGCACTTCTACCGCTTTGATGCATGAGTTTGAATTCCAGCGCAATATTTAAAAACCTGTATCAAATTAAACTAAACAATATTGTTCAAATTAAGAGATATTAACTCTACCAATTCCATGATATCAATTTCATTTCTGTAATTTTTTATCTTAAATTGATACAAAGACAATTTTTGTGAGAATTGTTTTGGAAGATATTAACGTCACTTTTCACAGGCAAGTCAGTGGTTACACATCTGGTGACGATTAAGCCAATTTTTGCGTTCGATTAAACTTTCTGTTTGAAACATTTATTGGCTTTTTCCCCTAACTAAATTGGCCATTTTGTTGGAGCAACAAATCCTTTCTAAATCATTTAATAATATTTTGCAACTCCATCAATTAACGAAGCGAAGCGCTCAGTTTAATGCAGCTTTTAATATATTCAATGAAGCATTTTAAAATTCGAAGGTTTTGTTTTCATTTGACTGTTGCCATTCGACAATGAGTAATAAGGATAATTCTGTGCCACTTACGTTAGTATTATATATAGATTGTAACAAATTAAAACGTCTGAAGTTTTTAACTTCTGTTTTTAAATTTTAGGAATTGTAATTCTGTGCTATGGCACTCTAACATGATGGAGATTAATTTATGTTTTAACATAACTCTTTGGTCACTGAAAATAGTGGAAAGTTTATCCATGCACATATTGTTGGAGATATAATTAAATCAACTTTTAAAATTATACGAAAATCCCGAAAAGTAAGGAAAAAGTATCAAAATGATATACTAATTGAAAACTTTTAAATTTTAAGTTGGTGAACTAATATACTTTGCTGTTAGGTCATTGACAAAACTTATTAAATTTATTAAATGTAAATATTTTTAAAATTATTTGGAGAAACACTGATTTATGCCTTCTCTAAAAATTTCAACGAAGTCATTCGAAAACATTTGGTTGTTAAAAAATATTAAATATTTTTGACTGTTTATTTTTAAAAAAAAAAGCATAGAAAGTCGATGGAAATAAAATGATTTATTTTAATACTAACTACCATTGGCAGCTTACTGGGTTTCTGGGGATATTGATTAGGCTTTATTTAAATCAATACCCTAAAATGTAATTTGGTGTCCCTGATTCGGTCAACTAAATGTTATTGCTATCTGGTGGATATATGATGAGATCTCCCACAACAAATAACAGATAGCGACGCTTTATTTCATAAAAAATATGTAATGAAAATCATAACCAAAGTTTACATGAAAAAATAACTCTAATAAAAACTCAACATGCAGGGGATGCAGTAATAAAGCTCAGTTTGGAGATAGATAACTTGCTCTGCGATGAAAAAATTCATTAGTCTTACTCAATTTAGTTTGCTTGCCTTTGTATGGATATTTCCACAAAAAAATTCTCAGATCTCGAGTTTTAATCGGCAAATGACTGAAATTTCAACATTTACAAAAAAATTTTATCCACAAATTTTTGTCCCCAAGTCAGGTTTTTGACTTGGTAAACAGTAAGAATATACGTTAACCCCTATTCACAGTGGGGAAATTCATGGCAAGAAAGCATTATTACAGATGTGAAAAAATATTTTTAAGCAACATATACTCATTAAAGCTGTGTTATTTTAATAATCTTGATTCTAGGGTTTGACGGTTTTTCAAATTTAGTTTTAAAAACCGATTTTTCAAAGTAAATTTGTCAAATTTGAAAATCGATTTTAAAATTAAGAAATTCAGTTTAAAGAATTCATATTATTATGTAAAAATAAATTTTATACTTATTTGGTTGGCTATGCATTCTATGCAATGGGCAGCAAACATTTTTTCAACGTTGCGAATTGCGTTGGTCAGTACTTGTGGATTGACAGATGTGCCTAACCTATTATATACTTTAGAAGTACAAGAAAAAATAAAAGTAGAATTGGCAATTCTCTTGCTGTATTTGCAAAACCCACAAAATATTTCTTGATCAGGGAAGAAGTCTGGTTCTTTCAGTTTCTAGCTTCAAAAACAGAAATTATTAAGTCATCTGGAAAGATATTGCCTTGAATACTTCCCAAATACTTATGTGGAAATCTACTCTGATAAAGAGAAAAATTGAGTAATGTTTTTACAAAAGAAGCCATTGAAAAACAAATTCTTAAGTTCTTGAAGACCCTGAAGAAAAATTTACAAAGCCATAGGCACTGAAAGCTGAATTTTCCTTATTTGTGGCAACGAATAAAAGAACAAAAAAACCTTGATCTGTTATTTGATGTCATAAAAACTGTAAAACCAAGTTCAGTAACTAGTGAACGAGCATTTTCAATTTCAGGCAAATAAGAACAAATACATTTCCAAAATAAGAAAATGATTTAGCCATCGTTCAGTGAGGATATTTTGTCTTTTAAAATTCTATTTTCTTAGGAAAAATTAAAATTAGTGAAAATAATATAAATACTATTCGAAAATTTTGTTTTAGTTTCCGGTATTTTTTGGGGGTAATAAGTGTATGTAATTCTTAATTTTTTAAAATACATTTGGACTTTGTTACTGATTTTGTTTTTTCTCATTTTATATAAATTAAATATTTTCCCCAATACCATTTTTTCTTTCAAAAGAATTCAAAAACTGGCCTTTTTTTCCCTTGGAAATATTGAGTTTGAAAATCGGTCGAAAAATGAGTTGGTTTTTGTATAAACACTACTTTTTAGTCCATTCGTTTATAATATATTATCTCATAAACATTTACCTTATAGAGTTGAAACTCATGCCATCATAATTACATTAAAAATATAATAGTATGTTGTCTTTCGGAGCATTGATACTTCCCTTGACAGATTTTGAATTTAAATTTTATGATGAATAATCTGAATCTTAGATCTTATCTATACTTATAATAAAGCTCAATGCGTGTGGTGTGTGTGTGTTGGAGCTCTATAGGCCAGACCTTTGGACCCACAGCTACAAAATTTGGTACATGTATACCTTGAAACTCGGGAATGTGCACCTTGGAGCCCTCTTTTCGAATTTTTAATTAGAATTTGAATTAATAAAAAATTAAGCGAAATTTTGACGTTTTTCGGCTATAACTTTCAAAAATATTATCGCACAAACTTGATTTTTACATCAAGTTAAAAATTTTAAAAAATTAGCATTCTAATGTTATCAGTGTTTTAACATATAACTTAAGCTTATATTTTTAATGAATTTTTAAAGAAATATTTTAACCATATTTTTTAACAATACATTTCGGACAAAACAATAAAATTTAATTTGCACGAACATTTCAAAGGGAAAGAGATTAGGTTTTATCAGCGTGTACGGAAGTTCAAATTAAAAAACAACAACTATTATTGGTTATTAAATCTGAAGAAATGTAAGTTTCTGCACGTGACTGGATAAAATAAAATAAATATAAAATGTGATATTTTCTAAAAAATATAAATGCAAAGCAAATGTTTCTATAATCATTTGCAATATCTAAATCATTAATTCAATGAATCTTCTTTATATACGGTAAACCTGATTGAATTTATACAAGATATGCATATAAATTCCGACTCAATAGCCAATTTGTAAAATACTATGAATAGACATACATATTGTTTAGTACTGTTAGCTTGATCTAAATGAAGTAAATAATTACATTTTATGTAGCTTGAATCAAACAATGCATTGATAAATAATGTGTTTCAGATTTCTTCATACTTTGTTCTGTGAGCCATATTTTACAAAATGTTTATTAATATTTTAAATAAAACTTGCTACATCAATCAGTCCTCTAAATAAATCATTAAAATGAACTGATTTATAAAAATAAAATAATATTATTAAGAAAACGTGTTCTTTTAGAACTTTCCGTCCATCATCTTAAAGAAAATATCAATTTCAGGCCAATCAATGCCGGGAATAACTTCAAGGTTGATAAACAAATGAATATGTGTTTGCGTATATGAATGACTGCGGTGAGTGTGTTGGGGTACTACATACCAAACCATATGATCTAGAGCTACCACACTTGGTATTTACACATTTATTTTGGAGGATGAAAAAGTATATCATGACGGAGCTATTTCTGAAATTTTAATTATTTAAAAATTAAGCTAACATTTGAAAATTTTCTGTGATAATTTCCGAAAATATTACAGCACAAAACTATTTTTTTAATCCTCTTAAAAATGATTTTTTGTCATTTATAACAATGTTTTAACCTCTAAATTAATTTATATTTTTAATGATTTTTCAAAAAAAAATATTATAACTCTATTTTTCAACAATTAATTTCTCACAAAATGAAAAGAGAATTTAACCTGCAAGAACCTATAGAATTTAACCTCCAAATATAGAATATAATTTGCCAGAACGTTAAGAGTGTACTAGTACTTTGCCGTCTCTTTGGCAAAAACACAAATGGAATGATTAAATGAACTCTTATTGCAAATTAAACCGAGGAAAGTTTGATGTTCAGCACATGTTGAAAGAGAAGCTTAATGTTTTGGAATAGATATAAGATATGATATTTTTCACATAACTCCACAACAGCTGATTGCAAATCAAAGATATATATAGTACAATAAACAAGGAATCGTAATACTTCTATAATAATACGAGTTACTTGACTATCGGAGTTTGAAGTTTAAATGTGTTTGGCTGATAAGATATAAAGACAGCAAGGTACGCAAGTATTTGATTGAAAATTTTAGAACGCATTACTTATGGCGAACCATCTGGTAAGGCGGCTAGTATCAGAATAATACCCCCATTCTCATCAGAACAAAAAAAAAATCTTTTTTTCTACGACTTTCAACAATGCAAGTAAATTAAGTATTAAATATTTAAGGAAACAGTGAAGATGTTTGAATTTCATTGCAACGAGGAAATGCAATGTTGAAAATTATCTAAATATATGAAAGTTTACTCAAAACGTTTCAAATTCAAGAAAATCTGCTGTAATTAAATATCTTAAAGACAATTTTTTGAATTTTAAAATGATGCGACCATTATTTTTGAATAATTATAGTTTCGTAAGCCATCACGTGAAAATTACAAAATCTCACAAAATTTCGGTTAATTAAAATCGTTTTTTTTAATTCAACGAGGTGTTCATTTTCATCTTCCAAAATGTTTTGTAATTCTGTATTTAGTGATGGCCTGCAATGAGTCAGCAAAAGGCGTAGAAAGTATGCTCACATTCTTGTAAAAAATAGAATTTTATGAATATTTCTCTAATGCAAGTGATACTTTATTTCTATTTTTCGTTTTTCTCTTATAAATTTCAGTTGACGATTGAAGTAAAATGTAATTGTTAATAACTTTAATTTTAACAGCAGGAAAAATACAATATTTTTTTAGACTTGTCCATTGATAAATTGACTCAAATATTGTTATGAACTATTGTTCATATCATCAAACCTTACAATTTTAAAGGTAAAAATGTGAGATGCGAAAGGTATGCTATTAAAATTATTTGACGCGGACATTAAACTCAGAACCCAAATACACAATACTAAAAAGTTCTAAAGGAATTCAGAGAAACCGAGAATCATTAAATCGATAGAATTGGACATTTTCATTGTCTGTCAAAACGCCAGATGGATGACTTTAATGAAGATAAATGACAGTAATGAGTTCGATAATATTGATTTTGATCCAGTTATTCGGCATTCTGTATCTAATTTGATACATTACTGGTCACCTCCTAGATAATTGCATATTTAATAGCTATTACGCATTTCTGTTTGAAAGAAATAGCATTTTGTCTAGAAACTTGTTTTCTATGTTGGTGATATTTTATTCTTCCGAATGTTTTACTACTCATCAATTATCTTTCACACAGAAAGATAACCTTTAGCGTATGAAGATTCTATGTATTAATGTGTACTTATCGGAAATAAAATGTGAAAAAAAAATTAGCCAATCATAAGAAAGCTTAGATGAATGCTTGATAGTTTATTACATAAGAACTAGGACCAGGTAACATTCTTTGATTTTCATTTATTCGTTGCGTGTGCGAAAGGATTTAAATCATGTGTTTGAATGGTCCCCCTCCTTCGAATATTTGTATTCTTAAAAACTAATGCTCTTGGTTATTTGATTAAACTTACGTATCATTAAATGTGGAATTTTTAAACTGCATAAGAATAGACGGTAACTTATTGAAGTTCTTTTTTTGCAAGTACAGCATCTAAAGTTTTTATAATTGGTTAATTTTAGAAACCGTGTGAAACTTTTCTGAGATAAGAAGTACTCTTTTAGAAATGTGCCAAGAATTAAGAATCTGATACGATGGA
The DNA here is from genome assembly GCA_026543055.1 of Argiope trifasciata. Taxonomy (NCBI): domain Eukaryota; kingdom Metazoa; phylum Arthropoda; class Arachnida; order Araneae; family Araneidae; genus Argiope; species Argiope trifasciata. The sequence continues at coordinate 2,848,184 of JAPMOQ010030349.1, read as the reverse complement.
GTGATAAGAAACAGTTACGGAAATTCCATATCCACAGATATTATTCAGGTGTGATTTGTTAGAGCAATTTTCAAAGCAAAGTATGTGTACTATAATTATGCTCTTTAAGAATCACTTTTGACTTATTTTTTTAAAAATGGGTGAAATATACAAGAATTGGTTGGCAAGAATGATTCTTTAAAACTTCTGAATCAGTTAATAAGAAATCTTAAGATCCTCTTCATTATCGATTAAGATCATTTTGTACATTTAAATGGGAATTCAGATGGATCTGCTTTTTAACACAGTTTCTGAATATTATTTTATGCAGCTTATTTGATGAACTATTTTTAGATTACCATTGAAAGAAAAAAAAACTTTAATTGAAGAAGTTTTCGAATTGTTTCAGATAACCGAATAAACCTCTTTGATATATCTAAGAAAACTGAAGTATTATATTAACATATTCTATTTAATTCTTACTGTACTAAATAATCTTAAGAAATATTTCAGCATTTGAATATGATACTTCTACAAACATGCGAGTTCCCAAACCAATGATATTTTCGATAGTAGTATAGAAGTAGAAAAAAATATTCTACTGTTTTTAAAGTAGTTTGAAATTTCTGGCTTAAGATTTAAAAAGTAGCAATAATACGTCTGTACCTGTAATTATTTTTAAAACCTGAATTTGTGTGAAAAATTTCTAAATTGTTCTTTCCTTCTGTTTAAATTCAAAGCTACAAATACCTGACTTTGTGTTGGAAGGCAACAATTGCACATTTAGTTATTTATTAAAATCTGTTTTTTGAATAACATTGTTCTATTATTATCCTTAAATTGGTTTTAGAGAAAAATCAATAGAGAATGGAATATTCAACCAGTGCAATACTCGACAGTTCTTCTGAAGTTGGTCGGCAGAAATCAAAACATCCATTCTATCTGTTCTTGGTAACATTTCGGCTTTTTGGATTAGACTTAGAAAGTGATGATGAAATTAATTTGCTTTCCAACATCATTTCCAAAATATGGACTTGCATAATGTTCTCTTGTTACCACTTCTGGATAGTATTTGATGCAAGTTGGTACTTCCGGAACAAAGTAAATGAAAATGCTTTGGCTGAGAGCGTCACTGTTTGGGTGACAGTCATTACTTTCGATATTTTGATGACAAAGAGGAAAAATGTAAGTAAATTTATGAAAATAATTGAAGCAGAAGCTTTCTTGTTAAGCGAAAGAGCTAGGAAAAAACACCAGAGAAGCATTTTTTTAACTTTTATATCGGTATGTATATTTGTTGCGATATTTGTAGCCCAAAATATTATATTTACCTTTGAGAAAGAGTACAACAAGCATCATACAGTCAATTTCGTAGACTATATGTCAGTAAACCTGCCAGAGACCCAACAACTGGCGCTTTTAAGACTGGATGCATGTTTGGAATGCTTTTTTATTCAGGGGTTCTTGACTATGATAATTGCACTATACTTACTTTTATGCTTAACTTGTGAGAAGTGGTTTCAACATCTAAATTATCAATATTCCAACAAGGAAAGATCTTCGAGGTTATTTGAAATAAAAAAATTCTGCTCGAAGTTTGATCAGCTGTCAAGACATGTCCAACTTCTAGATGGAATCTTTTCATTGCCAGTTGCTGTCTGGTTGCTGATGATACTCGTGATACTTTGCATACGAATAGTATCTATCTTAAATCCTTTTTTAGCAACCACCAACCAAATGATTACAGTTATTATACTTTCATTTGGAAGAGCTGCGGTAGCTTTGATTGGTATGAACTTTATCGCAGATTCTATTTTCAAAAAAGCGGCAAAAACAATATTCCAATTGGATAATTTTATCAGAGAAAAAAGAACTTCTGTGGACAGTCCTGTATACCAAGAAGTTCTGGCTGCTTTTACGAGATTTAATTTTAATCCAACGCAACTAACTTTCTGGAAAATAGCTAGACTGAATCGAGGATTTCTCATGACGTGTGTTGGCATGATGGCGACATACGTTATAATTACAATACAAATGTATCCTAATGCCAGACAAGGTTTGGAGTCTACTTGAGGGCTCTAGATCCTCAACATTGTACTGTACAGGAGTATAAACGTTGAATCAAAGTTGAAAAATTGCTTAATTTATTTATTGCGTGCCTAGATGTTCCAAGTTGTTTCTGTGAAAAGTCATCAAATGACAGTAAATTTATGCATTCAATGACCGAGATTCTCAATCTTGGTGCGGCAATGCATTAAGTAACATTACTTTGTTAATATTCAGGAGTAGTTCTTATGTATTGTTACGAACGTGTGGTTTTGCTTTCCCGCTATAATGCTGTCATCGTAAGGAAGAGAGTTTTACAGCAATATGTATTGAATAGTGAGTGGGTGTGACGTCAGAGGTCCCAAGGCTTGGCGAAAAACTTGGCGACCATTTGGTGACGAATTTGGCGACTTTGGCGACAAAACGGAAAGTACCCGAAACATCGAGAATTTTCCCGATTCGTCCATCAGGAACCGAGATATGTCCAGACGCGCCCTGATTGGTCGAAACATTTCTAGCCACGCCTCTTGGGACTATATAAGGGCCATCGTTTCAAGCTGAGCAGCAGTCGTCGTAAACAATTTAGATTATTTCATAATCACCCCTAGATCTAGCCGACCAATTAAAGTAGTCATTCGTGGTCTACCCAATAACATTGCAACTGAAACTATTAAGGAAGCTCTTGAAACTGACTGCCAATTTAAAGTTGATAAAGTCGCCCAACTAACTAGATTTCGCACTAAAGACCCTCTTCCGCTTTTCCAAATTACTCTACCCAATATTGACTCTAACAAACAAATCTGGAATCTTACTTCTTTACTTTACCTAAAAATTAAAGTCGAAAAATTCGTGCGCAAAACTGGTAGCATCCAGTGCTTCAATTGCAATTATTGGCATCACAGCGCTGCTGCATGCCATATGAAGCCTAGGTGCATTAAATGCGGTGGTGAACACCACAAAGACCAATGTAACATTACACCGGAAAAACCAGTTTGTATCAACTGTGGAAAAGAACACTTTGCCTCGTACAGAGGCTGTGAAAAGTTTCCTAAACCCGCTAGAAATAACCTCAAAAACAATCGGTTTACAACCCCTAATCTCTCCTACGCAAAAGCCACCCGTAATGAACCATTTCAAGTGGAACTTCCACCCCCAGAAAAAATGAATAAAAAAGATCTCATTAACAACGTACAGACCGAAGTCTACTTTCCAGTGCAAGACCTTTCTGCACTTGAAGGAATCAAATATATTATACAAGAATTCAGAAATCTTTTTAAAGGTTTAGACATCATAGATGTAGTTAATAAACTAAAAAATGCAACAAACCAAATTGATGTCTTCTTAAGGCCTATTTTTTCCAACCCTGACACTGTTTAATGTCCTGTGCCTCGGGTCTTTCTTTTATTTTTTGGAACGCCAATGGCCTGAAATCTAAACTACTTGATCTTAGAACTTTCATTGATGATAAAAAACCTTATCTTAATCCAAGAAACCAAGCTAAAATCGAACTTCAGTCCTTTCATTCCAAATTATTCCTTCTACCGTCAGGATGGCCCTCAAAACCCCCTTTGCGGTGGCACTGGTATCTTTATTAAAAATGAAATTAAACACGAGGAAATTTATATCCCTGACCTCAATTTTATTGAAGTTACTATTCTTAAAATAGCACTACAAAACAGACCCCCTATCATTATTGCCTCAACTTACATCCCGTGCAAACCAAACAAACTCTTTACAAACGACATCAAAAAGATACTCAATATCTCTGACTCTGTAATAATTTGCGGCGACATGAACGCGCATCACCCAAGCTGGAACTGCAGTAGGACTTCCCAGTCTGGTAGAATCCTTCATAATTTTGCATTACAAGAAAATCTTGATATTCTCGCACCCTCGACTCCTACGAGATTTGGCCCAAACTCTGCCTCTACTATTGATTTAGCTCTCACAAAAATTTCTCTTTTACGCATAAAATTAAATCAATATCGGATCTTTCATCTGATCATAACCCTGTTCTTATTGAGTTTAACTTCCATGTCTGTCCTCTATTAATCAATAGACACTATGTATCCACTGATTGGGCGAACTTTAAAGATTATTTAAATAAAAACATTAAACTAAATATCCCCAACATTCTTAATAATAATGACTTAGAGGATGAAATTATTAAACTTACGTATGACATTACCTCTGCGTACAATATTAGTTCAAAACCACTAAAATTCCATGAGACCCTCTACCTTCCCCCTCACGTCAGAAAACTTAAAACTCACCGTAATAAAACTAAAAAGACTTGGCAAAGATTTAGAGACCCCGTCTCCAAATCACTTTATAATAAAGCGCAGGAAGAATTCCGTAATGCTGTCTTAGACTACAACCGTAGCACCTACATCAATCAAAATGAGCTCCTCAATGCCCAAGACAACTCTTTATGGAAATCTACAAAAAGACTAAAAAGAAAAAGAACTATAATCCCCCAACTTCGCGACCCTAATACCAACTTAATTGCACATACTGATTCGCAGAAAGCTGAACTGATTGCAGACCAATTCGAGGAACAATTTAAACCTAACAACCTTCCAGACAAATTAACAGAAAACATGGTTGAAAACTCAATCTCAAATTTTAATGAAAATTCTTCTCACATAGATTTCCCTGAGATCAGGCCATCAGAAATTTGTGACTTCATTAAAAACACTAAAATTAATAAAACTCCCGGACCTGACTCAATCACAAACAAAATGTTAAAAAAACTTCCACCCATAATTATCATTAAAATAACTATCCTTATCAATAAAATCTTGGAACTTCGATACTTCCCAAAATGTTGGAAAATTGCAAGAATTCTTCCAATCCTTAAACCAGGTAAAGACCCGTCCATACCTACTAATTACAGACCTATCTCTCTTCTCCCTACTCTCAGCAAACTGACAGAAAAACTTATCCTCACTAGATACCTTAATTTTTCTAAACACGAGGGTTTTTCAATCCCTCAACAATTTGGCTTTACTGAAAAACTATCAACATCACACCAACTACTCAGAATGGTTGAATACCTTCATGAGGGCAGGAAAAATAACAAACACACTGCTGCAATTTTTCTGGATATTGCTAAAGCTTTTGATAAGGTTTGGATTCCAGGCCTTATCCACAAACTCATTGCTTACAACTTTCCTTCCTATATTATTCAAATTATTAGATCGTATCTTTCTGATAGATATTTCACCGTTCAAATTAACAAAACTGACTCTTCCAAAAGGAAATTAAGAGCTGGTGTCCCGCAAGGTGGTATCCTCGCCCCTGTAATTTTTCTTCTGTATCTTAATGACATCCCACAACAAAAAGATATCATGATTAGTCTATATGCCGATGACACGGCCATCCTTTCACAAGGGAAAAACCCCCAACAAGCCATTATTCCCCTTCAAAATTACATCACAAACTTAGAAAAATGGCTAATTCGCTGGAAAATTAAACTGAATGTGGATAAAACTGAAGCTATAATTTTCTTTAAAAATAAAAAGAATTGGCCCAAAATCAAACTCTATAACACTGAAATCAATTGGCAAAATCAAGTCAAATACCTCGGCATCATATTTGATAAGAGCTTAAACTACAGATCACATATTGATCACACAAGAGAAAAATTCAATAATGCTTTTAGAGCTCAATATCCCCTCATCTGTAGGAACTCAGGACTATCCCTTGAAGGAAAAATTTTAATATATCTTGCTTACCTCAGACCTATCCTTACTTATGCATGTCCCGTCTGGGCTGCTACTGCAAAAACTAATCTTCAAAAAATTATCTCTCTTGAAAATAAAACAATAAGAATGATTGTCAAAGCAAGATGGTATCAAAGAAATGTTGATATTTTTGAAGCTCTTAACATCCCTCCTATTAAACAATTCATGATTAAACTTTCCCAAAATTTCTATAATAACATTATAAATATTGAAAACTCCACTTTACAAAATCTGCCAAACTATGATTACCTGGAAAAATCGAACAAACGCAGACCGCGTTGTTCACTTAACATTTAAATTATCATCTATTCTCATCTTTTTTTTTTTTTTTCTCTCAATTTACTAAGTAAAAGTCAATCTCTTTCATGATTTAATTCATTTTGATGCACACTTTTAACTAATAAGGTCAGTTTCATCCTCACTAAAGTTCTATGTTGCAAGATTTACAGATGGTGGGGCCTGCGGCCCCAATGAGCTGTAACCCACTTCACAACTGAGAGCAGCAGTCGTCGGAATCGACAGCAGATAGCGAGTCCTCCAGAGGAGAAAACAAGAAGCGGCGAAGCCAAGCAAGTGCTGAATTGAGCTGTGTGCCTTGTAGTCTATTGAGGAAGCAGCGTCGAGTACTATAGCTAGTACTGCAAATATTGTTACTACTTGTGAGTTACTGTTGTTATTGTGTGCTGCTGTGTATTCGTCTCGTCCTGTAAATAAACGTCTGTGTTGTGTCTCCACTAAAGGACTGATCATTCTGTGTGCTCTTCATCTCATCTCATCTCTAATACCATACACACCCACTATACAAGTTTAAAAGAACCCGACGGATTAATATAGGAAATCCGTAACAGTATTGTCAAGTTTATTTCTAAAATATTTGTTATGCAATCACAAACTACAAAACATATGATAACAGTAAATATTACTCTGGAATACCATTTTACACGAAGCCTATTTAAGACACCAGATCTCTAATGTTGGAAATTGAGCGTTGTGTTGTTATGTGGTGGAACTATGCAAAGTCAGAACAGTCATCGGACTCTATAATATATCTAGGAATATTAGTAAATGTTTTTGTATAGTGTTATTACATAGTAAGAAAAATGTACCTGTAATTTCGATGATATTTTAATTTTAAGTACAAAATCATGGACAGGAATTAAATAAAAGATTTAGCTAATTCAAATTGATAACCGTCATGAAGAGCAATGCATTGTTCTTAAAAAAAAATTATATTTTTTCCACTATAATTTAATAAAAAAATATATGTTTTAGGCTTATTATGAAAGATAAACATCTTTTACTTTAAAAAAAAGGCCGTTAATTGTTTCCTTAGAGGTCAAAACACATTTTGCAGTATTTCAGAAGTCAAATTCACTGACTGTAACTACTATTTACTGATATGCTGTTGGCGGATTCGATCAGTGACCATAGATCTGCCTTTGTTGAGTTGTGTCCCGATATCACGTTGTGGACATCCTCCAGGATTGCTTCCTAAAAAATAAACTATATTTTACTGATGTTAACGAAATTGTATTCAATGAAACTTAGAATTGATGTTTATTTAACAAAATCGAAAAAGGAAAGTAAATGCTACTGATATTAAATGTCTGGTTTATCGGGCACATTGCACTAAATTAGTGAATGAATTAAGGATATTTCTATTTTATAATTAGTTTTAAAAAAGAAAAACAAATATATTACACGTATGTTCAAGACTAATCGTCAAAGATCTCATGCCCATTTCAACCACGATTAATTGATTAAAAAAATCCCCAAAATTATCATACTGGTATATCATGTATTTCACAAATAACATACAGTAAGCTTAAATTCACCGACAGTACACGGTCAAAATAAATTTTAAATGATATTTACCAACGCTCCATTGAAGGTCTCAGTCTCTTATCTCTTAATGATAGCCATTTCGTGCAAGGTACTTGTCGGTTGTAACGACAACCATAAACAGTCAATAAAAAAAATTTGGCGATTTTAATCGTCGAATGTATAGCATGTGATTTGCAAGCTCAAAATTTTTCATAATAATAAATAGCAATGCACTTGAGTAGATTTTTATAATTTCGTGAATTTTTTCTTTGCACCCTTTAGTCTCAGTTAAAGACGAATTATATCTTTTGCAAAGTTACAAAGCATATTCAATTGAATTGAAGAGAGGTGTAATCATCCATTAGCAGATATAAAAATTATTCTATGCAGTCATCTGCATTTGAAACTTATTAGATTTAGTCCTAATACGAGTGTAAATGTTCTGTCAGAAATATTAAAATTTTATATTTGAAAAACAAGTGAAAGAAACATATTGCATTCATATCTATTAGACCCCTCAAATATCGTAGAATTAATAAATCAATAATGAGACTCAACGAAAATATCATTTTTTTATTGCAAAGTTATCACGATTCATGCCGATCGCTTAACTTTATTTTATCTAAACAAGAATAATTTTAAAAATATTTTTAGGAAATATCTATCAATATATTTATTACTAGCCGCCTTTTGGCGATCAGCCGGTTCGCCATTCTTATTACTCTTTAAAATAGTCAGTTAAATACTTTATGTAACGGCATTGTCAATTGAATACTTTATGTGACTTGTTTTTTAAAACTCCATCAAAATATTTTTAAGGCTCAAATTTTGATTTTCAAATAATTTAATCACCAAGTTTTAAAAGCCTTAATCTTGTAATGCGCTATATGCTTCTAATTATCTATCAGTTCTCGCAAAATTTCAACTTTAAATTAAAGTGGAAATGATTAAACTAAAAATTGATGTAAAAATATTTTTTTACCAAAAATAAACATTTTTTTTTTAAATATAAGCAAATGAGAATCATTATGTGTTCAACTGAATAATTACAATAATTTATGTAATATTTCAAGAATTATTCAACAAAAATTTCTTAGATTCATCAGGTTTTAGTATTACTTTCAAAATGATTGAAATGATGCGAATTATATTTATTTTCGCCTATAAATATAATTTTAAAAATTATTGATTTTAAGCTTTATACATCTTTTAGTTATAAGGAATCATATTCTACGAAATATTCCTGATATCCTACGAAATATTCAACTTTCAAATAAATAAATGAAGGTCTCTATCTTCTGCTATCAAATTTGATCGACTTATGAAGTTTTGAATAAAACTGTTTGGAACATCCAATATTTTCCTTCTTAGGCCAGTCAAACTTGAGAAATTCTTGTTGATATAATCTTTGGAATGGTCAATGAAGTGGTTTAAAATTACTCTTTTTTATTGAACAGTGATCTTCAAATATTCATAAATCAATCAATTTTAGAGGCTGATTTCATTCATCACTTTCTATTTAAAAGCTGAACATTCTTCCTTTTTTAAAGCATTTATAGATTCGTGTTACATTCTATGTAGTTATTTACTTCATTTAGACCCTTTATGTAGATGCATTTCTATTATTAAAGCTTTACAAATTAGCCGTTGGACCTTGAATTCAATATATATATATATATATATATATATATATATATATATATAAATAATAATGTTTGTCTTAAATATAGCTGATTTTTTTAAATTTATAATATTGTTAAAGTCACAAAAAAAGTTCTTTGCATTTTCCTTTTAGGAAAAACATATTTTATATTTATATCGTTTTATACAAACACTTGCTTAAAATTACATTTTTATATGTTTAATTTACAATTATTATTAATATTTTGCAGTCTGATGGCGACCTATTGATAAAAGATAATTTTCACCTTTCACTCGTAACGTGCTCATACAAATTGAATTTTATTGTTTTGTCCAAAATATACTGTTCAAAAAAAAAATTAAATATTTCTTTAAAAATTCGTTACATATAGAAGCTTAAGTTATATGTTAAAATACTGATGCCATTATAAAGCTATTTTTGTAATCTTTAATTTTATATAAAAATCATCTTTGTGCGATAATATTTCCTGAAGTTATAGCAGAAAAACGTTGAAATTTCGCTTAATTTTTAATTAATTTAAATTCTAATTAAAAATTCTAAAAAAGGGCTCCCAGGTGCACATTCCCGACCTCCAAAGTTTACATGTACCAAATTTGGTAGCTGTAGGTACAATGGTCTGGCCTGTATGAAGATCCTTGTCCGCAAAAAGTTTTGTACGAAAATTAATACAATCCCTATTAAGTCAAAGTTTTCAATCAGTTTCGAACGTAGGCTTTATCAATATCAAAGAAAATGGACTTAAGATGTTTTTCGCTTGTAAATGCCTTTCTAATAGCAGTCTCCAGTTTTAGTAAATTATCCAATGGCTTCTCTTTTTGCGAAAGCCTCATTGGAAAGAGGAAATCCAGTTTTTCTTTTCTAAGACATATATCACACTGCAACTACCATACGTTCCATTAGTTTATTGAGACAATTGGTTAGGGCTATTGATCTGAGTTAGCGGGATCTTACCGATCTTTTTCAGGTTTGAAAATACAAATTATTATTGCTCTTTGCCAGGAGGTTGAGAAGAACCTTTCTATCCAAATTCTGTTAAATAAAATTAAGAGTACCTGCTATGCAGAATCTCTGAGATGTTTCAGCGTATCATAATGTGTTTTATCGGGTCCTGGTGGTGAAAAATGAGATTTTTTAATTCATGAAATTTGAAAGTAGTATTATATTCCTCCCCTTATGAAGGCAAAAATTCCGATGTTTGTTTCTCCGTTTGTATTTTAAAAGCAATAAAATCTTTTGGGTAAAATTCTTCACTCGATATGTTAGAAAGAGTCTATCCAATTAGATTAGTAATTTCTTTCTCATCAGAAATTACTTGTCCGTTTAATTTTAAAAAGGATATTTTTGAATATCTGAATTTGAGTAACAGTCAAAAATCTTTTTTTATTTTGTCCCACATAATTTTAGAAGGTATTTGCCCTTGAATGGAATTGACATACAAATGAAAAGATTGCTCCTGACTAATGTATCGGATTCTAGGGAATTCAGACTTTTTAATAATGAGATTTTGAGTGTTAGGGTATTTCCTGACGGTATTCCATGTCTTGTCCAGTGCTCTTTTGAAGTTTTCACATTTATCATTCCACCACGGTTTGCATAACTTTGGTATGTTTCCCGATGTTTTGGGAATACATCTGCTGCTTTAACTATATATTCGGTTGAATGCTTAACTGCTAAAGCAATAGAAGTATCATCAATCAAATCGGGTGTCAGTTGACGTATTGAATTGAACAATGGCCAGTTTGCTTTATTATTATTATTATATCTCACATGTCTTTTAGGGAATAAAAATTCATAATGAATGTACGTCAATACGATAGGGAAGTGATCACTATTGTATAGATTTGAATCCACAAAGAAATTCCAGTAAGGGAAGGAGAGCAAAGTGCAAGATAAATATTGTGGAATGTTTAGCTAGCCTGGTAAAAGTGAGTGGGAGTGTTGTCATTAAGTAAGAGGCAAATATGTTTCCTGTATACCCAAGAAAACAGGATGATACTTGTTAATAACAGATTTTATATCCCCTTTATGAGCTTAAAAACCGTGGCGATTCCAAGAAACTATATTAATATTTGTCATTTCGGTTTCCAGCGGAATTCCTATTTGAAGACTTTTGGCTTGATTGTGTCTACTCTAGCTTCGTCACTCAGATCTATTTCGCTGAGAGATTCATCGGATGAATGAATTTCTAACTCAACATTTCTACACTTTGAGTCTCTAACTTTTTTTTCAGTTCCTTTTGGTTTTGAATGGAAGTATTCCTTTTTTATTATTATTCTGCGGAACTATTTTTAAAGGTTTTTGGATTTTAGTATTTTTTTTTCTTTAGTTATGGAACACTGAGCTGGATTTTACTATTGAAAGTCAATCTTTCAGCTTGATAGTAATGTGCTCCTTATTTGATGGAGAAGGAAAAGGCTTCGAGAAAGTTTGCACTGAACTACTGTTTTCTTGAATTTATGTCGGCTCAGTTTGCACGCTTGAATAAGTATTCTTTTTAATTCTGTACTGTACAGGAGATTTTCCTTTGGAGTTCGATTTTCAACTGTTTGCCTAGCTTCTGCAAAAGAGACGTTACTAGATATTTTAATGGCCTGGACTTTCTTTTCAATCTTCCACTTGGGACAGGATTTAGACTACCATTGCAATTTAAATTTTTTCGGGCTTTATGCAATTAGTGTCATCATGGCCAATTTCAGAACATTGTGTACATGGAGAGGAAGAAGCACGGCAACTAGTTTTTGTATATTCAAACCTCTGACATTTAAAACAATGCACCAGGTTTGGCACAAAAAGACGTGTATCGCAACTTATAAATCCAGCTGTTATCTTTCTGGGAAGCACATGTGTAACAAATGTTAAAATAACATGCTTGGTTGGAATTATTTTACCATCTCTTTTTAATGTTATACGGCGTGCACTTGTTACCCTAAATGACTGTAGTTCAGAAACAAATTCTTCACTCGCCATAATAAGATCCTTACTAGGTATGACACCTCTGGTATAATTCAGAGTTTTATGACTAGATACTCCTTTTGGGGCATCATCGAAATTCTTTATCGCTAGAAGTTGCTCTGACTGTTTCGTCGTCTTAGACTCTATTAAAAAATCCCCAAATCTCAACTTTTATACAGATGTGACTTTCCAGCAGTACTTTGAATATACATTTGTATCAAGAAAAGGTGACATATTTTCAGGTTTATCGTCTTTACCATGTATAACTAAGAATTTTGGAAGAAACTTCGTAAGTTCAGTTTGTACGATATTAATTGGCTTATAGGAATTGGTTTGAGAAAAAGGGCCCATGCAAAAAAAGACAAAAGTTCAGGCCCGACGGCACTGCCCAACACTGAGCCAACATTGAATGACAACCGCCGGCTCTGGACATTACGAGCCTCGGAGTTTACCATATTGCTAGTCGGTACCTGTACGCTGAAAGTCAACCCCGGAGACAGTGACCACTCTTAACACCAAGCCCAAGAAGTGACCCCTTCGCTTGATCCCCTAGAGCAATCCAATCAAATGTCTGGGATACGGGCCGATTGATACATCAAAGATCGAAATGAACCACTCGTCTAAAGGGCCGCCACACACGTCAAACGTGTGGGGGTTTTGACTGTTCTTGAGAAGCAGGAGCGGCGCCCGCTTCTCATGGAGAAGTCCCTCGCTTACAGTTGAGGGATAGACGAATGAAGAGAAAGACGAGGCATGGGGGATTAGGAAGAGATATAAAGAGGAGAAGGAGTAGGAAGAGATTAAAAGATTCCTTGGTACCATGGGATTGGGAAACCCGTACCCATCTAAAGGGAGGACCCGTGGAGGTGGACCCGTGGAGGGGGGTTAACAAATGATAATGTATCAGGGATTAAATTCTTATATTAAAATTCTAGAAGAGATACTGCTGTCAAACATTAATGAATTTTCCTTTATTAAAGCAATAATTCGCCTAGTTGGGAGTAATTTTTATTTTCTTCTATATATAGTAAAGAGAAACTAAAATAATCGTCAAAAAATTAGAACTCGAGGCTTTGACAAGTCTCCATATTTTAGAACTTCCCGAGATCGAAAAGCACATTCTTGGAAAATGTCCGTTTGGCTATAACAAATATAACTCAAAAACGCTTTGAGCTAGAAGGATGGAATTTGGTATACGGTTTAGTTACATAAACAAATTTGCAGATTTCTGTGGAATTTTCAGTAAAATCCGTTCAAAAAGAAGTCCATCTTTCTGGCTGTTCGAATATAAGTTAACATGATTTATACAAAATGAAGAGAGCCAGATAGATAAAGTTCTGTATACAGATTTAAAATCAGTTGAGTAGACACCTGCTGAATTTTCAGCCAAAATTATCAAAAGATTGACTGTCTATCGGTTTGTATTTTCAGAAACATAAAGCGCGATAATTCAAAAACGTAGTGACTTAAATATATTATTTTGTATGAGATTTTGTAGCTTTAAGTGCAGGTTTGTTAAATTTGTATTTCAATCGGTTGAGAAAAACGTGTCTAAAGCAAAAATTCGATTTTGGGATTTTATTAAGGACCTGCCAAGAATTAATCTTCAAATAACTCGCCAAGGATGGCATGACAAATTCAATTGAAAGTCCAAATTCGCGCCAAAAAATATTTTCTAACTATTGCAAGCAAGGAGTTCTCTAGCATAACAAGTTTATTAGTAAGCATCCATTCATCTTCTGATTTGTGAGACCACTCCAACCATTTAAAACGTTTAATACGGTGATGATAGCAATATAATGGATCACGAAAGAGTCGCCAATTTTACAAAGTGTTTTCAAGTCTTATCTTCTATATTTCAAACCATTTATGAATAAAGGCAAGTTGCCACCCCCCACTCATACTTATTTAAATATGGGTTTTTGAAATAAAAATCTCTGTTTAGAGTAAGAACACATTTTTTTTTTCTCGAATGAATCAATTGTTGTTGCAATTTGCTGCTAAGAACCAGAAACAACAAACCTTTCTGCAATTTGTATAAAACTGAGCACAAAAAATGTTTTAACACCATAATAAATTTTGACAAATCAGACTACATATTAGATCCTCAAAATTTCAATCATCGTAAGCTGAAACTAGACTATTAATAAACTGAAAGTTATCATTAGTTGCAAAAATGTTTTGGGCAGCCTGCAGGCACTTCAAGTGCACTTTGAATTTTTAAATGAACAAAAATAGCGCTGTATTATATATCTAATGCTATTTTTTGAAGTGTAATCACTTGAAATCACGTTAGGGCCATTTCATTCTCTGCAAAATGTGAAATAGATTCTAAAATAAATTTGTGATTTGCCATTGGCTAAATATTGATTTGATAATAAAGACATTCGTGTTATTAAAAAATTAATAAAATAAAATAAAAATAATTGAATCAGATCAAATTTAAAAACAAATTTCTTTTGCATATTAAAAATGAGAGACATAAATTCCTAAATTCTGTAGAATGGAAACAGATAATTTAAATCAATGTAATAGGATTTTTAAAATTTAAATATTGATATCCTTATAAGTTCAGAGCGAGTAAATTTTGCACATTATTTCACAATACATTAAGTAGAATTTGAAATATTATTTTTTGTCAATGAATATGCATTGTTTTAAAAACTGGATTTAAAAAGTTTCTTACAATTAAATCTTATATATGTTTTAAGACTTTTGGGTCAAATTCAATAAAATGTCTAATCACAATCTCCTTAAATTTTCACTCGCCCGACTTCATTGATTTTTAAAACACGATTCAAACTGAAGAGAAAAAAAATTCGAGCAATAAAATATTTCTTCTCTGATCAAGTAAGCAGTAGTCACCAAGCATAAACATTGGTGCAAAATGTCACGATTTTTTTTCTTAACCTGTTAACTATCAAAATGTGTAATAAACGTCAAGTACTGCAAACTTTTGCTAAAAATTTGAATATTTTTCACCAACAGATTGCAATATTTGGCGCAGTTTTTAACTACTGCGAGTTATACGGGAAAGCAAGAGTAGCGAAGAGAATCGCCTAGATCATAGGTTCCCAACCTTTTTTGAATTGATGCCCCCTTTTCTAGTGAATATTTCAATACCACCTCCCCCCCTACCATTCCAGAGAAATAAAAGCATACATAATACTTAATGAAAATAAGAATTAAATAAAAAAAATTGCTGATAGATAGAATATTGTTGGAATAGAAACGTGACTGAATTTCTTCTTTATTTAAAAAATTTTCAGCTTGCCAGTCATAAGGACAAACAGGGGTTTTGATGATGCGAAAAAATCCATAATAAACTATTGCTTTCTAAATAAGTAATTAACAGTTTCAGAGAACAATTAAAACGCATACTTAATTATATTAAAAAGTATTTTTATTAAAACTTAGACATAGAATTTCTAACTTAACTAATGAGAAGGCTAGATTTAATGCATTTTATGGAGCTTGTTAATATCAGGCTCGTTTTCACTCAAAAAGAGGTCGTAAGTCACCGCGTTCAGTAACATGAAGCCGGTTTCTCTTTTTCGTTTCTGATGTTGCTACAGCACTATATCCACATTCTACTAAATATGAAGATTGGAATGCCATCAGAAGTAGTTGAACAATAGACCATAATCCTGAATGCAGTTACAAAATCGACTTCTGCAGCCACAATTTTTGGTAGCCATTCTTGAAATTAATTTTCAATTCCTCCATTAGTTCTTCTAACTGAGGTGATCCTGCAGTGTTGACATTGGGAAAATGATCTAAAACCCAGTCTGGTATGTCCATGCTTAAAATGTCCTGGAATCGCTCCTTGAAGTTAGTGTACACTATATTTGGTTAATCCTCTAACGCTCCTTCTTGCCATATCAACGCCCCCCAATTTTCTCTGGTTCTTTCAGTGCCCCCCTGAAAACTTCAACCGCCCACGTTGGGAACCTATGGCATAGATGAAAATTTCTAAAGAAATATCGGCATGGCTTGGTTTTAATGCCAGCTAAAGTTAAAAGTTTTTTTTTATCAAATGTAATTTGATAAATTTATTGCAATCTTAAAAGCTGCTTGTTAGCGTATCTTGTCACCATTCACTCGATTTTGTCGCTCTTGGAGAATAACTAGGCATTAATCTTAAATTTATCGACATACCAAACAAGTGAAGACGTTAAACCCCAGTGCAAAGAAAATTTAGAACTTATTATCTCCCTTAACTGATAACCTAAACTATTTTTTTTTATTATTCAATGTTAATTCGCACCTTGCAGGGGCTCAATTTCTTATCTTAACATCTTCAAGAAACTCTTATGACCTCCGGGAGTGGTCTCACAAAAAATTTCCTCGCATACTCTAATATAAGCATTATACCAGAAAACGCTGTGCATGGCATTGGCGTGGGACAGTTACGAAATATCAACCTTTGGCTGGATTTCATACTTTCTTGATTCTTTCATCCGTCTAGCTCAAAGCGTTTTTGATCGGGCCGCAGTGGCCTGGTGGTAAGGTCTCGGCCTCGGAACCGGAGGGTTTCGAGTTTGAGACTCTATTCCACCGAAGATCCGGCGTGTGAGAGGGTCTCTTGCACGTTAAATCTGTCAGGCCAAACGTCCTCCAGCTGGTGTGGTGTGGAGAGGGGGGTGCCACTTCAGGTGTCGTCCTCGCCATCTGACCGTGGTTCAAAATTACGAGGTCCGTCCCAAAATAGCCCTTGTGTTGCTTTAAAATGGAACATTAATATAACTAAACTAAACTAAACTCAAATCGTTTTTGAGTTCTGTAACAAAGATATTTTCTAAAAGTGGCTTTTTCGAACACGGGGAGATCTAGGAAGTGAAGATTTGTCTAAATCTTCATTCCGAATATTTCGGACTTTCGCTATATTATATACAAAAAAAAAGTGTAATGATGGGAAATTAAAAATCAAATTTTCTAAGAAATACACAAATAACTTATGTTTATAAAAACATACCAATGAAGTTCTTTGCTCTTTTATTCCGTTGGTTTTCTTTCTTTCTTCTTTGAATTTTAAACTAAAAAGAAATTATATCTTAAAAATACAGTCTAGGCTGGTGCTTTTTGATTCGAGAGGCTCCAAATAAATATCTTAAAAATATTAAGTCATGTCACTATGATTAGACAGTTTTCAGTTTCGTTTATATGATAGCTCTCTCACCGTTAATTCCAAAAATCCAAGATTAGTAATAATAATTTCTGCTCTTCTAACTAAAACATGCCCTTAAATATTTTTAAAAATTAAAAAAATTAAAAAAATTAAATTAAAAAATTTTTGGTGACTAGCTGATACAACAGCATTACTGGCCTCTAAAATTTTCATTTAAATATTTTATTTATAACTTCTTCAACAAAATATTTTTTAGTTTCAAACTTTAATAATTGTATAACATATTATTTTAGAAGTTTTACTCCTTTCTATTGTGCGTTAAACAATTTTGAACTTTCTTTCTTCTTTGAACATGTTTGTTAAATATATTTGAGAGCAAAATATAGTGTCATTCAACAAGAAGTCTCATAAAAATACCAATAGAACACACACACACACACACACACACACACACACACACACACACACACACACACACACACACACACACACACACACACACACACACACACACACACACACACACACACACACACACACACACACATATATATATTTGCCCAATAAGAGAATTTGTTTATTGTACCGAAAAATAAATATAGATTAATTTTTTTGAGTAGCATTTTCCTGGAAAATTAATCTACTTATTTTTAACATTCTTAAGTATTTTTACCAGTCAAAATTTCAGAAAATAATTCAATAAAAGGTCAAAATGCACTGCCTTGAATGGTGCCTGAGAGGAGACATCGGAGTGTCAGGGATTAAAAAGGTTTAAATGAACTTTTATAAGAGTACTTTTGTTTCACTCAGTAAATATACTTCTTAAAAATTATGAAGGTTATATTTTATACAGTCCAATAGTATCATAGCATACAATCCAATATGAATTATATTCAATAAAAGATACTTATGCTGTAATTTGTAAATAAAAAGTTTTTTTAAAAAATCTTTAATATTCAACGACATAATCAGGTCAGGACATGAAGGTTATTGCTATTTTAAGTCAATCAATCGATACCTCTGAGGGTACTGAATCAGGGATGAGTCGGTCTCTGATTTGGATTTAAATTCCGACTTGCCGATGGATGAATGAGTGTATGAATGAATTCGAACACCCCCTAAAAAGGGTTGTGTCGTGTGTGTGAGCTAGAAGTCGGACTTCTGCCCTCTGGATGCTTAGAGGTCTTTACCCTCAGAAGTTACTGCACCCCCTTTCCGTGAAAAACACGGACGCGACAACAACAACAAGTCAATCAATATTTTTATTATTTTAGATCAATAAGACTTGGAGAAATTTCGTGTTCTAACTGGCTTTTCTTCTTCAAATTGGTCGATGAAGTGGTCTAAAATTGAGAGTTTTTATGAATTAGTAATAGCCAGATTTTCATAATTGAAATCAGTTTTTGAGCTTTTTTTTTTTTTTTTTTTTCCTCGTTGGCTAAAAAATATATTCGATTGAATAACAGGACAAAGAGTCAAGTGTTCATACAGAAAAGTGAAATTCTGCAATTCATCTGAACATTTATTGACTTAAACTTTATATAATCATTTAGACAATATTTCTTATTAGATGCGAATGCCTGCTATTAATTGTTCCGAAATTAGCTGTTGTGCTTTGATTAAAGTGTATATACTCTGTATCTTTAATCATGTTTGTCCTAAATGATGCTGAATTATTGAATTACTAAACAATTTTTTTTAAATCAAAGTTAGTTTTTCTTGCATTTGTTTTTTTAGAAAATATTATGTTTCATACTTATTCATACAGACAGGTACTAAAAAGTAAATTTTTCTTGGAATTAACTTCTTAATCTTTTAATTTGATTTTTTATAAATCTCAACTTTTGTAAGACTATGCTTTTTATATCCTGCAAAGAAAACTTATATTAAAATAAAGAATTATGGAATAAAGGCAAAAAGTTTGAGAACGGAGGATTTTTTATAAAATAATAACTTCGGAAATTTGTCCATCAACAAAAGAAAAGAAAAAAAATTCTCTTCAAAATTCATTTTAAATTAACTTTAAAATATTCTTATTATTTTTCAAATTAATCTTAAAAGAAATTAATTTTTTTAAAAAACACATTTATAATATCATTCTATTTTTACAAAACCATTTTTAATTTTCAATTTTCTTTAAATGCGAGTAACAGATGTAGAACGCAATAACGAATATTGACTGCAGAGTTGCAAGCGGATCTATTCTTCTTATTTTAGTTTAGTTGCCATCGTTAGTTGATTAAGCCAAGAGGCACAATAACCCTTTGCTATCGTATTAAATTTTATGTCGTGCTGGTCGGGATTAATTTCTGCTCAAAGAGTAATGATACATAGTGTGCAAGATTATGGATGGAAAACGCAATTTATTCATTTTTTGTGTACTTCGATATTGTAAACATAATATGTTTTTATTCATTGTTTCATTGTAAAAATTATAGTTTATAATTAGCTACCGAGTGAGTCTCCAATGTTAAGTCCCGGTTTTCCCTGAGAAGTGCCACAAAAATAATTTGTGTGGCATCTTCCACCTTGATTTTTCTATTGAAACAGACAATTCCGCAATTTATGTTATCTGACATTAAGTCTTTATCCTCTATCTGGGAACGATGATCTTCCTGATCTTGACGGTGTTTCACGTTATCTCTTGCAATGTCAGAGTCATTGCTAGTTGCCAAAATAAGATGCATCATCGCTAATTTCAATTTCACAGTTCACTTCCTTGGGTAATTTCCTTTTTGCCATTTAGGAACATTATTTTTGAAGTATCTTAAACAGCGAGAATGCCAAATTACACTAAAAATAATGTGTAACATAGTGCTTCGAATTTTACAAAGTATATCCAAAAATTGTTGATTTCTTTACGTTTGAAACGCTCTTGCTCCGCTACAACGTCTTGTAGTATCAGAGAATAGGCTTTATTAACATCAGGATCCGTTATCACGAAGTGGGAGAAGCACCGTCTTGGTTCGGAAAAAGGGTCCTTAGCCATTTCTATTCTTTCATAGAAAGTATAAACTAATATATCCTAAATGGAGATTAAGGTACGACGAATATAATATGTTTAATATGTTTCTTTGCTGTAGTGACTGAGAGCAAATTTACCGGAACGGTAAAAATGGCTTGGTGGTTGAGAGTAGACAAACGACTGCAAAGGGTTAGTGTATGATTAAGATTAAGATTAAACCTAAAGATAAATATAAATTTATTTCGAATAAAAACTGCTAAAGTTTGGATTCTAGAAATCACTAAACTCTTTCTACTAAGTTATATTTTTTAAGAAATTACAAATTACAACTGGATGTCCCTTGATTTTTTGATAATTTCTTTGACGCCAAGATTGGCGTCAAGAGGATTTTCGGTCGGTAATTCAACAGTAACTTCAATAAAAATAAACATTACGGAGGTAAAAGTGTAGAATAGTGTGCCCCTTGCTGCGCCAAGGGTGCTAAGTCGCCAACCAAAATAAACAAACTGTTACGGTTGCCATTTCCCGCCTTTTTATTTAGAATGTTTAACTAATTATAATTGTTTGTTTAATACTGCCCGGTGCCTTCTACAGATGCCGAAGGCATCTGTAGTAGGCACCAGGCAGTATTTTTTAACTTTAAAAAAACATCCTAGGGCTTCGCTTTCTTACGGAGAGGGAATGCAGTAGCTTCGCTTGCAAATTGAACAGATGGACGGTGTGGATTGCGGAATAGTGCATAATAATATTACAAGTAAGAATAAATGATGTTATAGGAATGAATATAATACAGAATTTTTAATATTTAATGTACTTACTTGTTTTATTTGATCTTTGCATAAACACTCAATACTTCATAACACTCAAAGCATTCTTTCCAAGCCTCATCAACTCATTAAAAAAATATTCCAATCACCCTTCATCCATTCATCAGGTACGAAGTAGTGCCTATTATCCCAAATACCAAACATCCACTCCTGTATGATTGCAGACATAATAATATTTCGAAGGAACCAAACGTTGGAGCACCAAAAGGGTAAAATCCTATTTTAGCCCACCTCTGGCGACTTTTTCAAAATTTCGCCAATTTTTCAAAATCACGCCCAATCGAAAGTATTTGAAAGTAATCGAAAGTACCAATAAGTTTTCTAACGGAGTTTAAATCAACCAATTAGGCTCTGTAGGGTTGCCGCATTTCTCTTCAAATGTTGTCAGCTTTGCCATTTTAAAATCATTATCGCTGATAATTTGGCGAGTTTTTAAATTGGCGTCAGAGGTGGGCTAAAATAGGATCGACCCCACCAAAAGAATTACGAGAACTGCGAATAATTAAATGACAGACTTCTTTTAATATGAAAACGCAGACGATTTGCAAATTTGCATAGTAATTATTAAAAATGTGAAAACGAAAAAAAAAAATTTTTTTTTGTAAATATTAACACTAAAAATGAAATAAATATTATTTTAATTAGTATTAATTTAATTCTAAACTTTTTTTGTGCAATAAATTCTAAATTAAAATAATAAGCAAAAATTAAATCATCTGAAATTAATTTTTTAAATTTTAAATTTATTATAAAACAGTTGTAGTTCCTGAACAACTCAACTATGGTAAAAAGTAGTAAACAAAACAGAATTATTGTTACTGTAAGAAAGTTCCGTTGGGTTGCCATATTGGCGATAAACTCAGGGGCACACGGTGGTACACTTCAACCATTATGGAAAGCAGAAGTTATCTTTATTGCTGAAATTTGTTGCCAATAAACTGACTTCAAATCTACACTAGAGCCCAACATTTAGTGGTCATATCTTTACTAAGATTATATTAGCATTTATCTTGTTTTTTGGAAAATACTGAACTTGGGAATATATGAAATAACAATTGAATACCATTCAGTCTTCAATGCCAATTTCAGTCTGCCAACTTGCTTCTTCTTTTTAGCGAGAATTTTCTTCAGATTCTTGAGTTCTTCTTTTGTCTTATCATATTTCTCTTTCATCGTCATCGAATTAAGAATGCATTTGATGAAATCTTCTTCGACCCCTTCCAACAGTTGCATATCATTCATTTTGTGCACCAAATCGTCAAAATGCAGTTTTAGCGTCATTTTTGTATGCAGAAATATTTGAATTTTCGTCAAGTTTTCATAATTCTCAGCGATTTCTCGTGGACTCAAATGTCTTGAAATCGTGGTATAAATTAATAAAGGAGGAAATATTCATATAAAATGCGTTACTTTATGAGACTGTGAAGTTTTGAAATAATTATCGTTACCTAATCAAAAATATACAGGGTGGTTATAATTAAAATTCGACTTTGAAATGGTCATAAAAGTAAAATTACTGGACCAAATGTTATCAGATTTGATAATAGTTTAAAGGAGTCTATGGGAATTTATTTTCCACCAAAAAAAGCTCAATATCTCAGAACCAGGGAAGGAATGGCCCTGTATGCAATATCGTTAAGCAAGATATGTCATGAAGACATCAGTTTAAAAAATGTTTTATAATATCTGAAACATGTTATAAAGTATGTTGAATGTGGCCTCCATCATTTTCTGAAAGCAGTTTAATTCGTATTACTATATTATCAACAGCAACTCTTAAGGCCATATCACACGGCAAAATATCTTCGGCATTTCCGTCAGCAAACAACAACGAAAGTGACGTCACTTGTGTGATGTCAGTTCAAAGTTTCACATGATTGGTTGAATTTCGTTTGCGAACAATATTTCCGACGGCATTTTCGGCATTTGAAACTTGCTTGACCGGCTTTTGAGGGTAGAAACGGAAAAGTGCTGAAGAAATTTTACCGTGTGATAAGGCCTTTAGCATATCAGAAGGAACGTATCGCACATAACGCAGTAGCTCAATCGGTAAAATGCAAGGATTTCCATATTTTTCACGTGCAGATGAAGAAGGCGAGTTTAATTCTTGTGAAAATCAACAATTTTCTGACATTTTTTAAGAATAATTATTTAATAAAAAGTAACTAAAATAGCATTTACTTTGTTGATCTAAGTAGGAACTGATTTTTTTTTAAAGTTATATTACTTGTCCTGGTTTAAAAGTAGTACTAGTGGAAAAATATCTACCTCTAGCATTTTTAGCAAAAACCTCTTTGTACTGAACAAGTCCTATTTTAAGACAAAACATTCTAAATTTATCAGCTATAATACTGACCATAAACCCGGATCATTCATATTTTTTTGCTCTTATCTGTTAGATTCATTTTCGTCATTATTTTCTGATTCGATAGTACTTGTATATATACACGGTTTTTCAAGAAATTTCACCGTTTGGACATTCTCGTAGCAAGATTGTGTACTTGGCGCGAAACATTCTTCCGGAGCTAAAATTTTAATTGTAACTTCTGAAGTCGAAGAAATTTCATTATCAGGTATTAAATTACTTCTTAGGCAAGAAAACAGATCCACTTTTGACATCTTTAAGTTGAGTTTTTCTTTTTTCTTTTCTAATAATTTTCTTTTTTACATTCAGAGGGATATTTCCTTGGCATTGGCATGGTTATAACAAACTGCAAACTCCGTATATTTCCAAATTCATTTAAACTTCTTCCTTAAGGTATTCGACTACATTAAAAACACTGGTTATCAATCACATTGGCGAATTTTTTTTATTGTTATTTCTTGTAGTTTAGACTTTCCAATTTCCGAAACAGTTTAATTTTTTTAAGGAAAACGAAGGCCTTACCAACTATCCAGGTTCACATATTTTTCTGTTAAAATCTTTCTTTAAATATAATTTTCTCAAAACTTTAATTTTCATAAAAATTCTCCACCGTTAACATGATATATCAAAAACTAATAGAGGTATTTACATAAAAATTTTACCGTGTGTTTTAAATGATATGGGTAACGAAATGAGCCAAAAGTTTTATTTTTGGCGAAACACTTTTTCATTTACAGGCGTTTTTAGAGCAATTAAGTTGTGAATTTATGGAAAAAATACGAATATACGTATATTTCTACACATAAATTTTTTGCATCTGAAGATTTTTTTAAAATTTTGGTTCATTTCATTCATTATTATATTCTATAACTTGTGTACAAAGAAAAAATAGGATGGCTGTATTGCAATTTTGCGTAGAGTGCCAACCGTTTTGGTTAAATTTCATTAAAATTTACTAAAAAATTCCCTATTTCTCAAAATATATTTTCAAATGATTGGGTTGTATTTACAGTATTTTGTATTATAATTGACAACCCATCTAAAATCCATTGTTTTAAATAGTTTTTAAAAAAATCGAATTTTTCAAAAAAAATTTCTTCGAACGTAGTCGATGCCTTAATTCTTTTCATTTCGATCGTGGCTGATGAAGAAGCAATGTAGCGTTTATTGATAAGGGTTGATCGTTCAATTTATCGTCGTTTTATTTTTTGTTCGGATAACTTAATATAAACAAACATACACAGATGAACGCATAACAATATTACATTATAAATAGAAAAAAAAGTAGTTGATAGCTGACGGTTTATCAGTCCATTTGAAACTCAGCCTCGACTTCTGGGTGCCGAGCTCGCCATTCTGTTTTAGCATGTGTGAAGGTGGTTTCCTTGTTCATAAATGACCCCACCCAGTCCCCTCCTTTTTTATATACGCATCACTGCAATTGTTGCCAAATAAAAGCATCAGTTGACATTTAACTAGCCACGTGGAAACAAGCTTGTAGACTTTTTGAAAGCGTAACATAATTATTGTTCAGAATATTATTTTATCATGGTAAAAGCCCACCTTAGTTGCTGGGCCCCCGTGCATAGCACACACCGCACCCTCCAGATGGCCAGCCTTGGTCTTTTTTTGCGTAATAGTAATACATATAGCGCCATTTCTCTCACTAGTGGCGAGTTTTCAAGCAAGCTTTGGCGGCAAAGAAATTCCCATGATCTCCTTTAAACTATTATCAAGTTTGAAAACATTTGATCCAGTAGTTTTTCTTTTATAACCATTACAAAGTGAATCTTTAATTACAACCAAACAGTATGTCCGATTTAAATCTTATTTGAAAAGAAAATTAATTTGAATCTCACCAGAAGTCCAAAACAACAAGTGAGCTTGTAGCTTGCTTATTAAACTTTCACACCAAACACACCAGTGAACGTGTAACTAACTTATCCACGAAATTCTTTCATGTATTCTGGGAACATGTACCGTACCTTGACCACGGCTTTTATTCGGTAAATATTGATCATAGACATATACTATAAACTACAAAGTTGAGTAAAAAAAGTGCAAAATGTTATGAAATCGATTAAAGTTTTCAGGGGATTAAACTTCAAAAAATACGAAATTTTAATTTTTATATTGCCCCTTACAAAAAAATTCCCAATGAGTAAAATGTCCCTCGTCATTTAATAAAGTCATGTACAAAATATCTTCATAAAAAGTCTAAAATATATTAAACTGCATAAATGCTGACTTAAACCATTTTTCGATGCTTGGGTATGAATTCACAGAAAGGAAGATTCATGTCGGATAATCGTGTTTTAGGAGTCGTACACAAATTAACAAAGAAAGTAATGATTGGATAAATAAATAGTGATCTTGCTATTTATTGGTTCAAAAGGATTAAAAATTTGTAGAAATAATAGTTTAAAGGTAAGATTACATAAGTTTTTTTTTATAAGTTCATTGACTGTGATATTTTTAAGTTATATTCGGTAAATCAGGATATAAAATTTTAAAGCATTTTTCAAGAACCATAGATTTTAAAATTTGTATTTAAAGATACGAAGCATATTTTATTTCCTTATGATGCATTCCTGATTTGCGTTATTTGCGCTGAAGCTGTAAACATTTGCATCATAATTTTTGATTGTGCTTTCACCAACTTTGTTTTAATATACCTTTAAGAATTTTCAAGATAAAATTGTGAAATAAATTTATGCATGACCTTATTAGAGGATGTCCACATTTTTCTCATTGGGAATTTTTTCGTACGGTTTTCGTAAGAAATTTAAATTTGTATTTTTTTAGGTTTAATTCCATAAAATTTTGATCGATTTCATAACATTTTGCACCTTTTTTTACGCAACTTTATAATTTACAATATAGGTCTATGATCAATATAGCGAATAAAAGCCCCTGTCAAGGTTTCTGAGACACTCTGTGTACCAACGTACCTTTGAAAGATCTGTATTTATATATTTCAATTCACAAATAATGGAACCATAAATAACTATTTGCTGTCCATGATTTAAAAGGATGCTGTCTGTAGAAGTTAAACCGACAATATAAGAAAAACTTTTGAAGAACAAATAAAAAAACAAAAGCAATGTTTTTGACCAAAATAAGAAAAGCTATATTGTTAAGTCCTGTTAAGTAATCATTTAATTTATAATGTTAGTTCATTCTGCTAATAAGAATTTTTTAAGAATGCAGTACTGTCTTATTTTTTACACATTCAAAAGAACGAAAGAAATACTGGCGTTGGAAACCTACTTACTTTGAAAAATCTTCTCCCCGAAAAAAAAAAATACTCCCCACATATGCATTACTAAAATTTTCAATATTTCGTTCTCTTTCATGGTATATACCTCAAATAAATATCCACTGTAAATAGCCTTCTACTGCTTTATAATTCTGCATATCCAGCGGACAAGAGAAGGGTAATTAAAGCATTATATAACCAATTCTATACTTATATAAGCAATATAAGTATATGACGTCCTGGCGCTACCCTTATGACATCCTGACATAGGAGTAAAGCGTCTTCCCCGAGATTCGGGCCTCCCGGTTCGGGCATGGTTGT
This sequence comes from Argiope trifasciata, assembly GCA_026543055.1. NCBI lineage: Eukaryota > Metazoa > Arthropoda > Arachnida > Araneae > Araneidae > Argiope > Argiope trifasciata. The sequence goes on along the minus strand of JAPMOQ010030349.1, from coordinate 2,821,109 downwards.
TCTTCATCTGTTTTATATATGAGATGTGTGAATATGCTCCCTTCCCCCTGAAAAAAAAAAGGATTATGCAAGCGAATGTGATGCGCGAGTAGCTAAGACGTGCTCTTGGGCCTAGTTGAGGCTACTAAAAAAAAGAGACGCTCCCTTGGTTTAAAATCGCTGACTTCGACAGCGAGCTTTTCTGCGACATTGGAAATAACAACAATATAATCGATACTATAAAAATTATTTAATCAATAATTACGAATTTATAATATTGCTTCCCTATGCAATAAATATCCAAGTAAGAATGATAGTTTTATAGATACAGTAATAGATGCTCTGTCAAGGCCTTGAAGACAAAAATTAAAGATTTGAAATATTTCATAATTTTAACAGTAGCCCCGTTTGAATTTGAGTTCAATACTTGTTCTAGAACACTCTATGACTGTCATGAGGGAAAAACATGAAAACAAAGCAAAGCAAACGAATCAGTTGAGCGCATATTAAAGTATCGTTCCCGTTGCAATCTGGATATGGTCCTATATCTGCTGCTTCACCCATGCTCGAACCACTTTCTCCTGCCACCATTTAATACGCCTGTGGACATCGGGAGCTTCCTACAAACTATCGTAAAATGGACAGAAATTATGGAGCCGGAGATTCTAGGGATTTGTTTGCTTCAGCATCCACCCCAATTTCAAACTGCTTCATCGAACCTTTTTTTTATATATATGCATTGATTAGCTAAGCTAATTACTGCAACAACAAAATATTTATAAAAATGTTCCAGAGCGTTCTGCATTTTACTAAAATCTTCATTCAGTCAGAGGAAGAAAGACATAAAACGAATCAAGGAAAAGACTTCAAACTGCAACTTCAATTGAGCACAAAAATGAACTTAATTATACCTAGATGGGTAATTGCTATGGCTTGCCTATGGAAATTGATGTTCATATCTTCCAAAAGAATTAGTGGCAAGACTTAGTTTCTTGCCAAGCACATCAAAATTATACCAATCTCCCAAAAAGCCACCAAATGTTCATCATCTTGGATTATCACTGAGAATGGTGATAAACGACTTTGGCAATCGCAAGAAAAAACTATCATGAATTCATTTATGAAAACCTGTCCCCAAAATTCACCTTTGGCATCCACACAATAATCTAAAGTCTGGCCTAATTATTTTACAAAAATTATCTTTGTATTATCTTAAAAACTATTTCTGTACTTTTCTTTGCATTTTAATAATATTTTTGAAATTTAATTTGACACACAATTTTTAAATTTTATGATGAAATCAAAACTCATCAATCAAAATACTCAATCACCTGATTGCGTTAATCATTAATTTAATTTTAAAAAATTGTCCCGCTCTTATTTTATATTTTTTTAAGTTATTGTTAATTGATTCATTTGAATTCATATTTTTTCAGGCATATTAAATGACGAAGATATATTTTTTTAAATAATGCACACCATATTAATTATTTATTCCCTTTAAAAGTCTAAATATTCAACAACCTAGACGAACAATCTTACAAACTATAATAATCCTTTCAAATTATTCGATATAAAAAAATCGCCACTGCACATTTTTAATCATCAAAGTATATAGCATATGATGATTCACACGTTCAGAATTTTTCTTTGTAAATAATAATACACATGAGTATATTTTTATAATTGGGTGATTTTTGTTTTCTGTTGGAGCCTTTTGGTCGGCCATTCAAACTGAAAAGCATCATCTTTTCTTTCCAGAAGGGGTGTGGTAGTAGTTTCATAAGACAGTTAACAGACTCCAGATAAGGGTGATGACTTTTGCCTAGTGGTCATGTCACGCGGATATGTAACACGGGTTCTGTCGGGGAAATATAATCATCCACAGCAGAACTGAGAAAAGGAGACGTTATTACGTCAGAAATCAATATTTTCGTTCATTTTTCTACTTACTCTCATGCTAGGAGACAAATAGTCAATTCGGAATTCAGTATACCAAGACCGACGATATTGAGAATATGCCAACGTAATATCTGGCATCCATACAGTCTATGGAGTCCACGGTCTATTGCAACAATTTCATAGACAACTGCACGATCCATGCCTGAAGTTTCATAATTGGGTCCTACTTAAAATCTTACATTTTAAAAACACACTATTTGTATGAACAAAGGTTGCTTCAGATTAATTTATATAGAAACATTAATTTTCAAACCGATCATGATGAAATTTCATCTTCCATGAGGGAAATTCATTATCAGTGGCAATTTTCTATAAATGTAGAACAATTTTAGTTTAGCTTAGTTATATTAAAGCCCAATTTTAATGCCACACTAGGGCTGTTTCTTAACGTTCTCAATATTTTGAACAGAGGTAAAACTATAAGGAGGACACATGAGCTGGCACCCACATTTCCAAACTTGCTCACCACATCAACGGGGTAGGACATTTTTAGACATTTTTCACTAGTTCCTTTTTATACAAAAGTACGCTGAAAGGTAATCGATATATCGAATGTCATCTGATTCGCGTTAGTTTTGAACTAAAGGGGAATTAGTTTTTGCAGTGAATGCTCTCTCATCGCTGTTGAAGAATATATAGCATAATAACAAGATTATTAGTTGAATGTGCGTTTGTGTGTATATTTCAGTGCTTCGTTTGGTCGTGCTTATATATGTAGGCGCTCTACACAACAGACCAATTGTCTGGAGCTACCAAACTTTGCCCACATATATTTTAGATGTTGGGAATGTACACCTCGGAGCAATTTTCTTAATATTACATAAAATTTTCATTAATTCATCAATAAGAGAAATTTTGGCTTTTTCCTTCAACTTCTGAAAACATTGCAGCAAAATATTAATTTTTTACACCATCTTCAGCAGAATGGCTTTGTAACTGTTAACTGATAGAAGCTTCATCTGAAGATAGGGGATAGCAGCGATTGATGCTATAAAACCCAATGTTATTTCTTTCAAGTTAACACCATCTTAAAGCTCAAAAAATAATCTTCTCAATGGTATCAATATTTCAACCTATAAATTAAATATATATTTATTATTTTATTAAATATTTTTGCCGCATTTTCCAATAATTTACACCATAATAGCCACTAAAAGAAAATATAAATTAGACTACGGATATGCATTACGTGTGAGCGGAAAAAAAATTTACTATGGCGTTCCTACTTTGTTGATTAAGATTCAAATGGCATCATTAAATTAACTCTTGCTAGAATCTAAATATAAATATAAAATGCGATATTTTTTTTAAAAAAATGAATTCAAAGGGAAAATTTGTGTGACATTTTAAAATACCTGCATAAATAATCTAATTCAATTTTATTTAAGGCATGCATAGTTTAATAATACAGAATATTTACTCTAAACAGAGCCCAAAAAAGTATTTCTTAAACTTTATTAATTGGCATGTATATCTAAGAACAAATAGTCAAAATAAAATAAATATTTTTTATGAAATTTAAATCAATAAACTTTCTGCTAACTACATAGTAAGTTAAATTATAATTTTATTTTTATACAGATCATCTGCTCTATGAGTCATTTATGATAAATTATTTTTGAGATACTAACAATTTAAATTCAAACGGCCCATTCTTTTACAATTAAAGCTGGCTGAGTTATGAAAATTTGAATGTGTTCAATAAAAACAGCCGATTTTAGACTTTTCCATCCACCATGCCGAAGAAAATATGCCTTCGGCTTTCCCTAAGATTGTCTAAAATTATGAAATTACTAATCTAAAAAATAATATTCAAAGCTTTTGAACTCGATCAGGCATCTTAGCAGAAGAGTGAAACGCTAGACTGCCAAGATACTTTTGAAGAATAAAATTAATAGGATCGAAGACTGTATAAAATTTTGAGTTCGTAATTTTTTTCAGAAACGCCTTTATTTTATTTTCTTGCTTCTTTAACACTAAAGCTACCACGATCCGGTCAAATGAACAGTTTCCAATAGCAGTTCCAATGTATCGGAGAAATGTTGGTAGGTTTAGTGTTAGTATTTTTGTATTTAAAAATTTCGTGATAAACCAAACAAATTTAAATTGAATAATTCTACGTAATATTCTATAGATCATAAAAATATTCTATGGTTCATATAAAGATTGCAATGCTGAAGAATTTGATTTTCTGTAGTTATATATTAAATGTATGGTTTTAGCAAAAAAAGTTTCGAATTTTTTGAAGTTTCTTCTATTATATTTCATTTTCAAATTTAAATCTTACAGCAGAGAATAGCAAATTAAAAAGAAATATAATACAATAAGAAAAAATATCGTAAGGTTTCTGTAATAATATGAATTATGTGACTAAAAAAAGTTTTGAAGCTTAAAAATATTTCATTGAAGAAACTATTAAAAGCTCAAAATGCATTGATATTTAATTGAAAATTTTAGAAAGCATTACTCCTGGCGAAACCAGATGGTCGCCACAAGCGGCTAGTAAGAAATCGATATTAGTATTATCCAAGGCGAAATATGTACTTGATTACAGCGCTGTGATTTCTATACGAAGTTCAGAGAAAATATTGCAATCAACATAATATTCGAATTTGATGAATCTCTATGTTTTAGAACTCTATTGTCTGTCTTCTACGACAAAGGTAACTCAAAACGCTTGGAGCTAGACGGAAGAAATTTAATAGAACTTTTTTTAAGCCAACTTTGTAGATTCCTACCAATTTTTGAACTAACTAAATTCGAAGTCTAGTTATCCAGCTTTTCAAATGTAAGCGAACATGATAATTACAAAACGAAGAAGGGAAAACGGATAAAATTCGGTATACACAAATTTATCTACAGTGTAGATATTTGTTAAATTTTTGGCCATATCCAACTAGGATTGACAACCTGTCGGTATTTTGTTTCAGAAATATGCAAATGCAATACCTCAAAAACACAGAATTATATACACCGAAGAGCCATTACATTATGACCACCCTGCTAATAACATGTAGGACCACCTTTAGCCCTCAAAACTGCTAGTACCCGCCGTGGCATTGATTCCACAAGGTGCTGATAGGTAGTCTGAGGTATCTGGTACCAAGCGCTCACCAACTGGTCCTGCAGTTCCCTCACATTGCGAAAGGGTAGCGTGGCAGCACGAATTTGGTTTTCCAAGTAGGACCACAAATTCTCTATTGGATTAATGTCAGGTGAGTTTGGGGGCCAAGACATGACTTGAAAGTCACTGGAATGTTCCTCGAACCAATCCATGACGATTCGACTTTTATGACATGGTGCATTATCCTGTTGGTACACGCCATCCCCCGCAGGAAACACTGTTCCCATGAATGGGTGAACCTGGTCTGCAACCATGTTCACGTACCTTCCAGACGCCAAGGATTGTTCTATGGGGATTATGGGTCCTAATGTGCTCCATGAAAACATTGCCCACACCATAATACCCCCACCACCGGCTTTCTCCGTCCAACTGTGCATCCGAGAGCAAGGGATTCATTTGGAAATTGGCGTATTCTCACACGCCCGTCGAGGTTATGGACCAGAAAACGTGATTCGTCGGACCATGCAACCTTCTTCCATTCCTATGGTGTCCAATCCCGATGTTTCTTGGCCCATAGCAGACGCATTTGGCGATGACGTTCCGTTAGTGCAGGAACATGCTTCGGCCTCCGGCAGCGTAGGCCCATACGCAGCAATGTACGCTGCACAGTGTGTTGAGAAACACTGTATGGGTCACCACTGTTATAGCTGGTGGTGATTTCGGCTGTTGTAGCCCTTCAGTCACGGCGAACAATGCATAGCAATCTCCGCTCTCCTCTGGAATCAATGCGCCGTGGACGACGCACTTTTGGCCGGCGACTTACCGTTTCACCATCCCTGCACCACCTTTGATATGTGCTCACAACAACTGCACGTGAACAGCCCACTAAACGCGCCGTTTCTGATATTGATGTTCCAAGTCTCCGAGCTATAACGATTTGACCTTTATCAAAGTCTGATAAATCCGCTGCTTTTATCATTATGTGGCTAATCGCACTATGTTTAGAAAGACACCGCATACCCATTTTATATACTCCAATATCAACCATGCACGTGCAGTGGTTCTGCTCCTGGGCTAGCCCATTCTCATAGATGGAGGGTGGTCATAATGTAATGGCTCTTCGGTGTATATCGAATTCGGTATTTGATTTTTCTTTCAATCGCCTGGGGGGAAAGGGGGAGGGTAAAACCCAAATTTTATTTTCAGATGTTTTTAATTCCATGCCATGGATTAATCAACAAAACGCCCGCAAAGGATCTCAAATATATTCAATAAAAAATGATAGATTCACGTCAAAATTTAATATTTCGTAACTATTGTGATGCAATGCCATATAAGACTTTCTCTGGGATAACCCGCATTGGTTATTTTTTTTAAATTTATTAGAAATATAGAATCGATTTGATTTCAACGATTTAAGTTATCCGAATACGTTCAGAGCACTTTTTGAGAAAACATGTTGTAGACATACTTTAACTATATTTCTGAGTTCAAGACAGTTGAAATTAGATAATAGGATGTCAATATTTAAAATAAACATTAACACTTTTTGAAAATTGGCATTTAAAGGCATAAATTTATGGAAATTTTTATAAAACTTCAAACTAGCTACACCAAAAAATTCTCATCCTAACAAAACTTATACCAAAATAAACTACATAGTTTTGTCTAGGGAATGAACTACAATCGTATAGTTCTAATTATAAATAAAAGGTTTTCAGCCAGTCAAAGATTTATCATGAAATTTTTAGTAAATGTATGGCATTATTATTCAAACAATAGGCTGTAAATTAAAAACTATTCACTTGGTCTACATCCTTTTAATTAACTCCCTAGAAAATAGTATAATTCATCAAATTTCTAAGTTATATGATAATAATATTTTGTGTTATTTGATTAGAAATGAGCAAGAAATAAATAAAAATTATATTTAAAGTTTTGAGAAAAATGTATTTAAAGTATACAGTAACCTGTTTTAAAAATAAATTATGGGCGTATATACTTAAAACTCACCACATTTATAGCTTATAACTTTTTATTGCTAATTTCTTGATAATTCTCCTTTTTAAATCATTAAATTTTTTTTCTGGAAATTCTTTCTATTTGGCAGTGAATATTGCTTAAATGCTTTATTCTAACTGAACAAATGCACTAGGATACACTCCAACAGCCTTAAGGATATTTAATTATTTTATAAAACTTTCATTAAAATGTATTACAGAGATAAACACCCCTAATCTGAGGATTCAGAGCTCAACAAAGATGTGTTTAGGTACAAATTTCTACAAAATACTATTAAAATTCTCATTGATATTCTAATTCATTTTCTAAGCCAAACATTTTTCGTATTACATCTTGTGTATTTATACAAATTTTAACATGTTTTAGGGTCTTTAAATCGATATTTCCGGTTATTTAAATGTCCACTTCTGGTTTACCGATCATTACGAAAATATTAATATCTTGACTTCTAATTAACGTAGAGACAAGGTCGTAACTTTTGAAAAAATGTCATGTTTTGCGAAAATCGACCTTTTCAACGTGTTCAGACACCTTAAGTAAAACGAAAATTTTCCCTAACTTTAGATTACACAAAACTTGAATTTTACTTTCAGTTACAGCCAGAAAAAAGCAAAATAGCTACAAAAAAGTAACCCACTGGTGGATGATTTTTTTTTTTTTTGACAAGAGGGGAGGGATTGGCTACATAATCCTTATGTTCTTGGTAATGGAACTGTAACTAAAAATAGATTTTAATCAAAATGTGATTATGAATATATAATTTTTTTCTATGCATACTATTGTAGGTCAAGAATATAAAGTTGACGCGTTGGTGGTAAAGACAATTACTTGGAATGAAACTTTTATAACTTTGTTTCCTTCAAAAGCACTATGTTAATTAAAATTCATTTTTTAGGTGGTTATGTGTCAACTTTCTCTGTTTGGAGGCATCTGAAATTCCAATGAACAAACGAAATTGAACCAAGTTTCAAATAAGTGATTTCCAAATAAAATGCCGAAAGTCATTACTTTAACATCTAGTATGATGAGAATGTAAGTAATTTTTATGTTATAATATTCCATATTTTCAGTAAATTTCATATTGCAATGTTATTCACTTACACATGCGCATATTTAAATTAATCAGACATGGAAAAAATTATATGCATAATAATGATTCATTGCAATTGATTCCGTGTAATCCGTAACATTCATATAATGGTCACCCATCCCTGCCTTTTCGTTGCAACAATAGCATTTCAGTTCTTCTGCCAATTTTGTAATTAAATTTCTGAGTAGAATCGAATTACTCATATTTTCTGTAGAGAGTGTATGAATTACGGTTTCATTTCGTTTAGTAATTATTAATACTCCAAACAATATTACATTACACACCCGAATTCAGTACTATTATGGTAACGTTGCCGATTAGTTGTGAGATGACCTAAATATGAGAAACTATGGCCATTCTGCATGGATTGAAATCATAACTCCTCCTATAAGATATATCTATATCATTAATATATAGGGTGAAGCGTTCTCATAAGTAATAAATTAATCAAGAGAAAGATCATATATCAGTGTAAAAAGCTTTACAAGCATTAATTAGAAAATAAATTAAATGGATTGGATATAAAAATACAAAAGGGACATTAAATATCAAAGTTTTTAAACAATTTCTCACAAAATTAAGATGTTAATTTGAAATTTAAACTTTCAACAGTGGTCAAGTTCTGAGTACAGAAACTAGTCATGTTCTTAACTATAAATGTGTTAGGTATTTTTGATGAAATTAATCCATTAGAATATATAATAAATTGAGTTAATTTCTAATGAATGTTAACTTCCATTTTTAATATGTATTTTTTTATATTTAAGAAATAATGTAGTTAATTTTTTTATGTGTGTTTTTCTTTTTCATTGTCGAAATAAATCATTTGGCATATTGTTTAATATGCATACAATAATGTCTCTTTTCTAAGATTAATTTTAAAATCCCATTTTTTTGTGTAAAAAATTACATTTATTCTTTGTAAAAAAATTTGCTAATTATATACTGCATGATGGTTGTGGTTTACCTTTCATAACGAATTTTCAAATTCTATATGGGTAATATTCATTGTAAGCATTGGATAAAAACCTTTTAAAAATAGTATGATATAGTAAGAAGAAAGTGTATAATTTTTTATTACATAAAAGCTCTAATAATCATTATCACAAATTATTTTTTTGTATTGTTCAGTAATACACCTCAGCTTGAATGAAGGATTAGTTTAGTAGAATTAATATTACTGATCAAGGGAAAAGTAATTAAGATTATATCTGAAAATGTTTGACTATAAAACAAATCTATTTTATGATTCATTTAATATAAGGAAAAATTAACACAATTTTATTGCAAGTTGAAAATACACTAAATCTAACATTAACCTTACTGCTATTCCATTAATTATACAAAAACCATTATCCAATCTAAAAGAAGTAGCAGCCAAACACATACTATTACAGTATGAAATTGAAATCCACGGCACTAGGAGTAATTTGCAAATAGAGTCAAATGAAAGGAATGAGCCATTACAGTGAAAACAACTTTTATTTGTTCGAGGAAATACAAAACGTTCACTTTTTCCAGCAAATGCAGAGTTACAAACAGCAAGAAATATGGCAGAAGATAATGGACATTTTCAACTTCACATTTCATAAATTATGGATACAAATTGGAAATATGTACAACTAAACATACAATACAGACAAAAACAAAAAATGGGTTCTTTAACAAGCTCAGAAACTTAAGTAGTGAATTTCATAGGCAGATATCTATTTCAATGCTCCAGCACACATTAAATATTCAACAAGCCCATCAACATGTTTAATGAATTTATACACATACATTAACAATTATCTCTGATACAATATTTATTACTGACAGATGAGTATTCAATCGAATGATAATGTAGTATAAATATTTATAAGTTCTTCTAAAAAAAATTTAAAATAGTTAAAAAAAAGACTTGATACCCCTCTTATAAAGAAAGTGGAAATATTCATAAAAAAACTGCCTTTTGATTTAAAAGTTATTCTTAAAAATTTTCATTTTTTCCTTATTTTTTATAAATATAGTAAATAACAAATTCATGTTGGAGGTTCTAAAAGTTTTCATTAATGTCCATCCTAAACTGATATAAAATCAGAGCTGATTTCAGATACAGGAGACAAGTAGTGAAGATAAAAATTTATGAATATGACTATATTGTTTAATTTTAAAATTCCTAATTGTCAACCATAGCGTCATTTTAAAATCGATATGGTATACAAAAAAGGGGGGGGGGACCTCAATTCCCATAGAATTCCCTCCCCAGATACTTATTCTGTACTATTAATTCAAGTTGTAAAATACTCAAAAGCTAATATAATTAAAATAATTGGCAAATTATTGCACATTATACAAATGCAATTTGTAAATTTAATTTTGCCCTCAAGCTATGGAACAAAGTCTGTTTAAATTACTGCAAGACTAATCAACCATTGCAAAACAACACGACACATAACAGATTTCAACAACTTACAAATATAATTTGGAAGCATCCATTATATAAGTATACTCACAACACTAAACAGCAATATTGTCACAATTATGGAAACCATTTATTGAACATCAAATACGGTTTTCTTCACTGAACACCTCAAAGTGCCATTTCATTAGACAACTTACTTTTATGGAATATCTGATATCTGCAATTTTTTTTTAATAAAAATTATCGTTATAAAGAAATGCTTCCTCAAAGTTTATCCATTTTACATAAATATTTTTAACATGATGGATTATTTGCCACACAAATAGAGCTTCTTAAACTGTTATAGACATATAACAGCAATTTGTTATAGGAAGTACATAAACATCAAAGGAATGACAAGGATATCATTCACAAACATTTATTTCCAATGGTTTTTACAAATATATACACCAATAATTTTCCCATAGATATATAAAGTATTAAAAATGTACTGTAGCATGCAAATCAAATTTATAAAGAAATGAAATGATGATATATTGATCAGATATAGACTAAGAATATCTATGGAATTCTGTAGATTTTGGAAGGACATTTAAAGAATTTTGTTAAATTTAGAATTCAAGGCTCAAGATAAATTTGGCACTTTCTAGAATGAGAAAAGTCGAGCATCAAAACCTAAAATTCTTTTTAATTATCTTCAGTCTTAAAATATATAATTCATAAAGATTTATATAAAATCTACCTTACCATTAGCACATGTTTAGCTATTTCTAGTAGATGATTTTGGAATGTTCTAATGTTTTCTATCAATATTTGTTCTAATGGCTAATTAAGGCACTTCCCAGAAGCTATATGTTTATTGTTGAAAAAAATTTGGCACATTACTTTTACTATCAATTTCATGAAATGATTAACATGATGAAAATTAAGTAGAATTGAAAGAAGGGGAGTGGGAATCGAGATAAAGAAATTTATGCTAATTTGTTAAAACAATTCTCAACCCATGTTTAAGTGGAAAAGGGGAGACATTGATAATAGTAAAATTGGAAGGATTGGGAATAGATTAAAAACCATAAAAATATATTACAAATATAGAATTCTTTAAATACATAAATCCTAAAATTAAAACAAAATCTGTGGGTAACTGTGAGAGAGGGAAGGCATGTTGAAAATCACTAATTAAGGGTTTGAAATAACTAAACCAAAAGGGAAAAAAAAAAAAAAATGAAATGAAATGACAGTAAGTAAAATATATATTATTCAGGAATACATACTTGTTTAATTATTAAACATTTAATATCACTCTCAATCCAAATGATTATTTTATAAGTAAATAAGCTTTAAAAAAGATGAGAAAAATTAATCTTCAATAATATATTCCAGGAGGTGAATGGAAATACCAATTTTTGGTATTTCCAGCCATTTATTTATTTGATATTTCAGTGTTATTCATTGATCACTGACAATTTAACATATGCATTATTGAAATAGTCTTGATAGATGGAAGAACCATTTTTATTTAAATTTCAATAGAATTTTTTAATTTCTCATTAATCTCTCAAAAGAGTTTATAATTCAATTTTAAAGAAGTGCATGATAAAGTATGATTTTTTTTTTAAAAAATTTTAATTACAATTAAGTACAAAAATTTGCAAATGAAAATAACAAATATTTTCTTTTAAAAAAATTGTTGTCAAGAAAGCAAACAAAAACTGTTTGCAATAAAAAAATTCCTAATCTTGATAAATATGAAGCAAACATAATAAAAGCACATTAAATTATTTTGCATATTCCAGAGTAAACATGCATAAACTATAATAATATAATTTTCTCGAATATAATTTTTAAATTGTATACTTTTATGTAAACACTGAATTATATCAGCAATCACTTAGCACAGAGTAACACTGAAGAAGCTACACAGAATGTTCCAGTTCCACAACACATAAACACTAGTCACACAAAGGAAACAATAATTACACTATTGAAGTGAGCTGAGCCTGTTGCATCAAAATGACTTAGCTTGGAGAGATGCACGGAAATGCTTTGATATAAAAGGGATTCAGATTAATTTCTAATCCCCGACATGGCAAATCAAAACCAGTTTGAAAGTAAAGATGTTCATCTTTTTTTTTATATGTTGGTCATTTACATAATAAATAAATGTCAATTTCTTATTGTTAATGCATTTAAAAAATTGCAGCATGCTGCTTTGCTTCCAGTAACTAGATCATAATCACAGATTTTTCTTGATTTAGTCACCTTAATGACTGGACATTTAAATGAAAAAGTTCACAAAGGACTTTTATTTTATTAATTTGCCAAAAGCCATACTGCATCTTTCTGTAAACCAGTTTTCATTACCAAGGATAAAAAGAAAATGTAAAAACTTTCAGCACAATAAAAACTGTATATCAGAGTATACAAGTTCATGACCAGATGATGAATTCAACCGCAATTTTTAGTAGGCTTCCTGCAGCTATCACAGCCAAGGAAAATATTCGACACATCTCTCTTCCTCTTTATACATAAAATTACAAATTAATTTACATAATGGAAGCTTCCTGGAGTTCACCTACTAAGCAGCTGGTAAAGGATAAGTAGCAGCAGAGCCACTGTCGTAACACAGTTTTGTTGCAATTTCACAATGTTAGCATTATTCTTTACCAACTCTTCATTTTTAGCTCTTGTTTCATTTGGCAATTTATCTCTGTCTTCTGAAAAAAGGATGAAAAATATATATTAGAACAATGAGTAATATTATAATATATAAAGATTCATTTAAAGAAATATTTTTTTAAAAACATATACATTGGTTATTTTATAAATGACATTAAAAAAAAAAGTCTAGAAGCAAATAAGAATCTTAGTACTTACATATCAAAGTTCTTATGCCAAATAATGCTTCAACTTTTCTACATATTTTTTTAAAAATTATTATTTAAGGTTATAATTGTTTCTTAGAAATAATATATATTATTCATAGAAAAATTTCTTGGCATATAAATATCATTTTTCTTTACAGCAGAAACAAGCCATGATAATAAACCAAGTAATAAAAAATACTGATTTCTTATCAAAAAAAAAAAAAAAAAAAAACTGTAACGATTAAAAAACATTTTTTTCCCTTCACTCAAAACTTTTAAATTAGTTTATATTACTAATTCTGGTAGAGTTTTCTTATGTGGAGTATGGTATAAATATTTTTAAAAGTCCTTGAAGACTTTTTTTTTTAACTTTAATTTTAAATAGTTGAATTAGCTGGCAGGCAAACTGCATTAATTATTTTTCTTTCCATTAGAAATATCATTTGTGCATTTCTCATATAATCACTTTAATGTATAACTTAATGCTTCTGATTTTACGAAGAAAAACATTTTAAGCATCAAAAAATGCTAGAGAGTCAAAGCATTATTTTAAATAGCCTTCTCTGCTCATTGTGTATATAAGTCATTCCTAATACCGTTGTAGTTGATCCTGCTTCCAATAAGATGGTATCGCAGTTTAGTCCATTGGCAAGAGCATGCATCTTAATCAGGTGAAAAACAAGCAAAATGGGTTTTTTCATGTGTTCACAAGATTTACAGATATTTGCTATATATTCCATTAACAAGCAATTCTTTAGTTTGTTTTTTGTTGTGTTTTTTTAAAAAAAACATTAAGAAGCTTTTGCTAGTTATTGAATAAATAGCAAATATCTATTAATCTAGTGAGTACAGAAAAAATACAAAATGCAGTTGGCTCCTACATTGCCCGATTAATCCGCTGGCACACGCATTCAGCTTAACCCCCACTGTCTCATCCTGACAAAAGTAGGATCACTGCAGAATCAAGTCGCATGATTTCATAATGCGATTAAAATGCAACTTCATTATTTTCTGTCCAGTATTCAGGATTTAGAACCTTTTCTTATTTTCCTTGTAAGTAAACAGCTATTAAATAATTGATGAAATAATGAAAACAGCTTGAATTTTAGTTCAACTAGCTTTCTTGTCAATTGCCAATAAATATGAATTTATTATTAGAGAAATTTATACTTCTTTTCTTCCCTTTTTTTAATTTTAACATGCAATTAATTAAGTTAAATATTTGAAAAGTTGTATGCATATAATAACTTATAACAGAACCTTATGTGAATATATGCTAACTTACTAAATAAATACACCAGCTAAATATACGGGAGTGTAAACTTCATTTTTAGCAAAGCAAGAGCAAAGAAGACCAAAATTTTTCCCTTTGCTGGTTTTTTTAATGAGATTTTTTAGTATACATTAAAGGTTTTTATTCCTTTGCCCAGAGGGTGAAAACTTGCTGAAATGAGCAGTTTTATCGAGCACACGTAAAATTCATTAAATAAAAAAGTGGGAAATGATCCACACAATAACATAACTTTTTTTGGAGGGAAGTTATTTACCTAATATTATCTTAATTTCACCCATATTAAGACTTACATATAAATAAATATATAATATAAAAAGATGAATAATTATCAATTAAGGATAATTATTTGTCATATAAAAATGATGCTGCATTTAGATGGTAAGGAGGGAAATCTCTGAATAATCTTTTTGATATACATTTAATATAATTAGTGGGAGGGGAAGTGAATTGAAAAAAAAAATTAATAGCTTCTCAAAAAATATGTAAAATGGGAAAGGGGAGGGTGATGCAATTTTCATGCAATGTTTATATTTTGTAGTAACCACCATTTTAGTACATAATTCAATAAATTCAAGGGTAGAAAATTTATAATGATGTTAATGCATAATATATAATAAAAATGGCAAAATGTTCATTAGTAATACAATGTTCAATATTAATTGTAAAAGATATTAGTTTGGACAGTACTTTAAATTATAAATAATACAATAACAAATTTATATATGCTGATCCTGAAATGTATAGAAGCAACCAACCAAAAGGACATGGATATTAAAACAGTATGTTAGGATTAAAGTGAATGCATGTGTACCTCAACTACATTGATCAAAATTAAACATTTACCTGTTTTCTTAGAAGGCATTTTGCCATGTTCCTCTTCCCTTGGAAAGTCATAAGACTTGACAGGAGGGTATTTACTGGTGTAGATACTTGGTGGGGGTGGCCTAAAGGGAGGCATTGTAGGCCGGTAGAAGCGATATATAGAAGTGGATTTTTCTGGCAAAAGAGTTGTGGTGGTAGGGGCAATAGATGTCGTAGTTGTACTGGTACTGGGCAATGCCCTGGTCGTGGCTAAAATAAATTTAAATAATTATATTGGATGTTATTTTTGTCTATTTAAGACATATATGGAAATAAAAAGGGAAAAATTGACCAGGCTTAACTTATAGTTATTTTTTATATTAAAATTATAAAAAATAACTATAAGTAAA
This sequence comes from Argiope trifasciata, assembly GCA_026543055.1. NCBI lineage: Eukaryota > Metazoa > Arthropoda > Arachnida > Araneae > Araneidae > Argiope > Argiope trifasciata. The sequence continues at coordinate 2,805,216 of JAPMOQ010030349.1, read as the reverse complement.
ATTTTTTAATAAAACACCTATAATGACAAAAAAAATGAATGATTTATATATTTAATTAAAATTTGAGTATATGAATACCCCTAATTTTTCATTGTAGAAGAAAAAAATAAGTGATTGAAAAAACAGTTCAAATTAATCAAATTTACTTTAAAATCAAACAATTAGTACTCTTTTTTATCATTTTTATAACTAAAGAAATTTCAAAACACAGTGAGAAAATTTTTAAGGTTCTTAAACAACATGCACAGTAAATTTAGTTTTCTATTAAATTTTTAACTTATCTTTTACATTTAAACTATTAGAGGACATGGAATGAGGTACAGGTAAAATAATCAAGGAATTTTTAAATCTAGTTATAATGCAAACAGAAAAGGAAAATTTTTAAGTCCGAAATGACAGGCAAAATTACTATCCTCAAAAATTAAAGATTGAAAGTAAGATGCAAATTACTTCAACTCACATTTTTGAGGTCCACAGCAAACCTTGAAAATAACTTTCATGTTATGTGTCGCACAGCGTCCTCCAATTTTTTGTTCCAATGCTTGCTGCCCTTCACCACCAGCCGACGTCGCTAAAATTACACAAATCATCATTTTAAATCACAGAATAACTTTATGATCAAAATTTTGTTCTTGTTTTTAAGAAATTCTTTAAGTGAAAAACAATCTCAAAGTTGGTTAGTATTTGATAGCAAAAACCAATTTCTAGCAAATTTTGAAAAATAATATAATTAATCTGATGTCAAAAGAAATACTACGGTGTCATTCCCATATTGCACTATTTTTTTTTTCCTTGAACATCAAAATTTACACAATATCAAACTTACTACTTACTAATTAAAAATTGCATTGAGGTGGGAAGAAAAGAAAGAACGCTTTCAATCTAAAACTATCAAAAGTTAATCATACAATTATAAAGAATTTTTATTAAGGGGATAGTAGACTTTAAAATAAGCAAAAAAGGTCGAAAACGAAAAATTAGTTTAGTTATAAACATATATTTTTGGTTATGTTTCGTAATCAAAATTCATGTTTATATTTAACTAAAATAGTGTTATAAAAATATTCAACATTCAATAAAACAAATATTTGAAGGGTTAAGAGAAAAGCACATCTTAATGACTTTTCTTGAAATGATATTGTCATTAGACTTAAATACCACTGAAATGCTCCTAATATTTTGAACGATGTAAATTGAAAATAAAGATTTTGGTGAAATATTAAAAGAAAATGGGTTATGCATTTTATTTTTTCAGTTTAGTTTGTTAAAAAACAAAATTAATTCCAAAAAATGTAATATTCCTATGAAAATTCAAAAAGTATGCATAAAAATAATTCAAAAAATTAACTTCCAATAGCAATTACAAAATCATACACAGTTTCTTTCCAAATAAATTTACACTGGATAGTAAATATATAAATTTAAAAAATCAGTCGCCTGGAATTTGAAATTTTTAAAAATTATAAATATAAAATTTAAAAAAAATATTAGATTTTATTTTAAAATGTCTTTAAAGAAATTTGACATATGAAATTCTTTATGCATATATGTTAAAATATAAACAAGTTCTGACTGAATTATTCCCCAAAACGTGCCCTCTTATATTAAAAAATAATTAAATCCTCTTATACTAAATATCATCGTAAATAATTTCAATACTTTTCATATATTACACAGCATATTGCAACTAAATGTAAATAAATTATAAAATATTATGGGAGCGCAGAGTTAACTTACAAATGAAATAATAGTCTTGACCAGGCCTGAATTCTAAACCTCCTGGTTGTGGAGTAAAAGATCGAAATGTTATAGTGAAATACATTAGTTGATGGGGCTTATCACAGAGTGCAATTTTACGAGAAGCTGGATTGGTTATGCGACATGAATCGTATTCTTCTTTGGACACCTGTGAAAGAAATAATCCACTATATATATCCACAAAAATATATTTCTTAGAGCAGTAGGTAGATATATAGATTCATTATAATAAGTTTACGCGAATACATATAATAATACAATTTATATAAAATTAGGAATCAATTAAAAAATATATATATTAAGAGCTTACATTGTATATTATGTATCTTTCCACATCCTCTTCTTTAGTTCCTGGATTATAGACAGGACAAATGATATTGACTTGATCATATTCAAAAGGAATGTTTCCTTTATTCACATCGATTATGTGATCTGTATTATCTATCCTGAACCTATATGAAGAAAAATATAAAATCTTAATACATTGGTTACAATTAATAATTTAAATTCAGTAAACTGTACTTAAAATTATAATTTTTGATCAATTTGATATACAAACCAATGTATGAATTTTTAATGATACTTCACATGAACGAACTTACGTAAAAGACTGCCATCAAACAAACGCAAAAATTTCAAGCGAATTTCTCTAGTGCAAAACTCTCAAAGGAAAAAAAAATGATAATTACAATTAAAGGACAAACAATGTTAAATATAAATATTACTGAAATTTTATGGCAGTGATAAAGCGAATATTATCTTCTTCCAAGAAAAGAATAGAAAATTCCAAATACAAAACTAAAACACAAATAACAACAGAGGCAGCAATAAATTCAACCGATTCTGTATAATTACTTAATTTTCTGTCTGAATGAGTCGTAAATCATTGCTATTAGCGATTTTTTTTTCGTTTGTTGCGCAACAATAAATTAAAGACAACTTCATTCTAGTCCAATAGATGGCGCCATGCATAAGCAATTGCAGGTTGCGTAACTTTTTATCTCACGCATGCGTTGATACAAAGTTACACGGTTGAATCAAAACAGCAAGAGACTATTAACAATTGGATAAAACAGACGGAAAGAGGCGGAGTTTGGATAAGTTTTGAAGGCGGTATTAAAGGATGTTGGCAAATGAAATTACCTGAAGATGCGCTGCCCCGCCCCGAAAAGTCGCAGATATACATTTATTTCATCCGACTGCTGAAGAAGGGGTGAAATTAGTAATAATGTAGCAAGTTATGAATGTGACATTGGCAGGTGAGGCGTGAAATTTCTGCGGTCGTAGTGTTAGTTGTGACTCATGATTCATGAAGGGTGAAACTTCGCACTTCGGCTGCTAAGAATGACGAAGCGTGGTTATTCGGATGATCACGATTGTTAACCAAAAGGTCAGAATGATGTTAAATAATGCTGCTTCTCAGAATGAATTGCTACCATGAATGAAATCAGATGCAAAAACCGAGTAAGCCTGACAAAGGATATCGTTCGCAGGCTTTTAGAAGAATTCGTGCGTTTCGAAGATCTATGTTAGCTTGCACTTATATTTAGTCGAAACTTTTATAAATACATTCGAAATCATTCAAATGTGTTATATATATTCTTTCCTTCCGTTGCTAGGTATAATTTGTGATAGATGTTCGGCTTATCCAATCGAAAAGTTACAGAAGACATAATTTCGAATTATCGTCCAAAAATAAATGATTTAAGAACATGCACATAAAAATAAGTAAATTTAGCAAGCAAAGCCTAAAAGACAACGGGCAAAAAATCTGTCATCGAATACATTAGTTTAAAGATTTATCTATCGATTGACAGCAATAACTATTGTCATTAGAGATATTCAATTTATAGAATTTAGAATAATTTGATAATTTTACCATACATAATACCAGTTTTACGCTGATTATTTTCTATACCCTGTGCAATAACATAGGAAGGCATTTGCAATTAAAATAGAGCAGTAAACATTAGAAAAAATAGTACCATGCTATAACTTGTAACCTCAGAATATTACATGTTTTTTTTTTTAACAAATGAACATAAACATTATTAATTTAATATAAATCCTTGTTTTGATTTGGTTCAAACAGAATTAGAAGCGAATACATTTTTTTTTAAGGCTTTAAAACAATTCAACTCGGCAATTGTCAATAGAAAAGAGTTGGGCGATTGCAAAGAAGTCCTCTCTAGCTACTAATTTGTACATTCTTTTCAACTGCTAGTAAGATTATCGGGCAGTTTTCATGTTTAATTACTACTAATGATTAAAAGCATTATATGAGCGCGTCTGTATGCTACCTCTCTATAGACCCATCAACTACCAAATTTGACGCACATACCTTGGAAAATTTTCCGAGATAACAGTTGAAAATATTCCTGCACAAAAAAGATGTTTTGCACTGTTTCGAAAAGTATTAAAATTTATGTTTTTAAATAAAATCAATATAGTTGCTGTGGTTTTTTGTGGTCTAGATTTGACCAGCTCTTTAATTTTTTAAATAATAGTATACAGTTTTTATTATTTAGAATGAAATTAAATCCATCGTCATTGTTTTATCAAACATATAATTGCTTAATTTTTTTAATATTGATCAAAGCTAAAGATTTATAAGATATGGTTTTAATAAGGATTTTAAATTTTACTATGCTTACAATGGGAATTTATTTTCAGAATCAAGCAATAGTGAAAAAGTATATTCATTTTTAAACACTGTTACTCTTTCCCATAATACAACTCAATGTATAAAAGTGCAGATAAAAGATGTGTAAAATGCAGAGCACAATGAACATAATAGCGTAAAGATCCTAAAATAATTTTTTAAAAATAGTAGCAGATTGTTATGCCCAGCAAACTTCAAAGTTTAAAAATATTTTGTCAAAGAAATAACGAATTATATAAATTGCTTAGAAGAAAATTTTATCAATCACTGATCTCTACGAACCAAATGGTCACTAGAAGTGTCTAGCACGTAATAAAACATCAAATGTTTTATTATGTACAAGAACAGAATATTCTAGAAACAATTAATTCACATAATGAAGCAAGATCTAGAATGTTAGAGAACATAAGGAAATTAACTAAAAATCAATACTTTAGATATAGCAGTCATGGCGAGCATCGAACCCGCAAAACTCTGGGTTTGTATAGCGTGCTTTGACCATCCAGCCACTGAGCTCGTGGTAAACTTTCGTTATGCAGCAATATACGCAAACACACATTCATTTGATTATCAGCTTTCGATTAATTCAGCGCATTGGTTGGCCTACAATTAATATTTCTTTAAGATGGTGGACGGAAAGATCTGAAGGAACACGTTTTCATAATAATATTCTTTTATTTATTTTTTTATAAATCAGTCAGTTTTAATTACAGCGTTAAAAGATTGATTGATGTAGCAACTTTTATTTAAAATATTAATAAAAATATTTTGTAAAATATGGCTCACAGAACAAAGTATGAAGAAATCTGAAACGCATTATTCATAAATGCATTGTTTGACTCAAGCTACATAAAATGTAATTATTTACATCATTTACACCAAGCTAACAGTACTAAATATGTAGGCCTATTAATATTATTTTACATATTGGCCATTGGGTCGGAATTTAAATGCATATCCTGTATAAATTCAATCGGGTTTAAATAAGATTCATTGAATTAATAATTTAAATATTGCAAATGATTATAGAAACATTTGCTTTGCATTTATTTTTTTAGAAATAAATTACATTTTATATTTATTTTATTTTATTTTATCCAGTCACGTGCAGAAAGTTACATTTCTTTAGATTTAATTTGCAATAATAGCTGTTTTTTTTTTTGTTTTTTTGTTTTTTAAATTTGATCTTCCGTACACCTGATCTTTTTCCCTTTGACATGCTCGTGCAAATTAAATTTTATTGTTTTGTCCGAAATGTATTGTTAAAAATATGGTTAAAATATTTCTTTAAAAATTCGTTAAAAATAGAAGCTTAAATTATATGTTAAAATACCGATACCATTAGAAAGCTAATTTTTTAATCTATAATTTGATGTAAAAATCATATTTGTGTGGATGGTATTTTCGGAAGTTATAGCGGAAAAACGTAGAAATCTCGCTTATTTTTAATTAATTCAAATTGTAATTAAAAATTCAAAAAAAAGGGGGTCCCGAAGTGCACATTCCCGACCTCCAAGGTATACATGTACCAAATTTGGTAGCTGTAGGTCCAACGGTCCGGCCTGTAGAGGGCCAACACACACATTGAGCTTTATTATAAGTATAGATTATATATAATATTTGCGCCGTTTGACTATTATTGTTTTCATTGTTGTAATATTCTATTATCTATTATTCTACTATTGTTATTATGAATGCATTTAAATAACACTATAAAGACAAAGAAATTTTTTATTATTATTCTCTGATGTCAATTATACACTTATGTACAAATGAATCTTTTTTTTTAAAAGACGAGCTTTACATTTTATTGAAAAATAATAATTTGCAACCATGTTATGCAATCTACTTTTTTTTTGGGGGGGGGGGGTATCATTATAAGAAATTCAGGGGCAACATAAAACTTATTCTGAAACTCTGGAGTTCTACTCAATCAAATACACATGCCAATATTTAGCAAGTCATTTGTCTTTATCCGAGAATTCAAAACAATCTGATTATACAAAAAACTGTGTTATCACATGTTTAGATATTAATTTAATTGGTAATTCATAGCTATTCTATAGTTCATATATACTATGGTTCTATAATTCATATGTATATAAACTATTCTTATATACAACTTATTTGGTATGAACAGATAATTAAAAATCTTGATGGTGCCTGACACATGCCTTTTCAAGAAGATATCATTTAACAAATATTATACAGATGAATCGTATCAATTAAAACAATTTGTGGGGAAAAAAATCAAAATTTATAAAACCAAATAATTCATCGGCGTTCATTATATATTTAAGGAAACAGTAAAGTTCTCTTTTCCATGCACGTAAAACCTCTTCTACTCGATTAATTTTACTTGTTATTATTGATCCACAAGAAATAAAAACCTGAATCCCATTTCACGGGCATTCATAAAACTCGTTTTTTTCCCCCACCGATAGCTCATAACTACAAAATGAAATTTGCTTCACTATAAACCGAAAACAAACTAGATGTACCAACAAAACGAAGCAATATCTAAAGGCCAAAGAATCAAATGAAATGTCCGCACCCAATACATTCAACGCAACACCTGAGGAATCATTTTAACAACCCCCTCCCATTATGAAGAGGGGCAGTAAGAGATGGTAGTCTCATTTATAAATGTATAAAACTGATTATAAATACTTCCAGGGCTAGAGGGTGGTAAGCAGCGGGTCATGGGCGTCAGCTCGCATTCTAACGCCAGCCACCTGCTGGAGTGGCAAAAGGGTGCTTCATCTCAGACTGTCGTTTGCCCAATTGACCGCCAAAGATATTGGTTTTGATTCCCTTCGGTGTTGGGGAGTGATGCTGCTTCCCCTGTCGGGGAAGTCTGTAGTTTTAATTTGGAATGTGCTCTTGCTATAATTTCGATTAATGAATGCTGAGTGCCC
>JAPMOQ010030349.1:2751783-2797478 GCA_026543055.1 Argiope trifasciata | reverse complement strand
TATACAAGAATATCTTCGGATTATTAAATTATCGTCTACTTTCATTTTATAACATTTAAAATATTTATTTTTGCAATAGTGTGGATAATTTGTTTTAAAATTCCAACAAAAACATTTTTCACTCCAAATAAAATTAAAATCTGCACGTTCGGTTTTTCTGAACTCTTCACCTAAAGTAATATAATATTTAAATAAGAAACTCAGAGATAGGAGCTTTGTTTTTTCAACACACGAGATTTTATTTGTTGTTATACGGCGGCTTGTAAAGGCAATCTTGATTTAAATAAACAGGCTGAAAATGCTTTATATTTATAAAACACTCCACAAGTAAAACAAGTCTCATTTCTCTTGACAGCCATCGAAGTCCCTTTTTCGTCGTTTTCCAAGTTCAACATAAATAAGCGTGCAAATTCCAAAACACACGAGGCGAAAATAAGGGATGACAGTTGCCTACTTTTTTTTCCCCCTGCCTTTTCTCTAACCTTCGTTTTTCTATTTCATTGCCGCTTTCTGTTATGGAACAATTGCGTATAATGGCTATAAATTTATCAGTGTTGCTAAACTAACTAACGATGAAGACGAAACAAAATGAAAAATTTAAAAATAAAAACCCTGCAGAGAGTGCGAAGAACAAAAACTAAGTGTTCCATTCCATAGAAAGGCTGACAGATAGGTTATTTTGATCAAATCGTTTTCGTCGATGATGAAATACCAGCGACATATCCTCCTGGAAGACTAGCATAATTATAAGGTTTGGTACCTCCTCATAGTTTTAAAATAATGATAATTATTATGGGGAACTCAACGGTATAAAAAAATAATAAGGTTAAAAAAAAAAGTGTGGCTTCTGTTTATTCAATCTGAGAACGGGTGAGAGTTAAAAATATCGTTTGGGAATGTGAAGAAAGTTTCAGACATGAAATAAGTAATTTCAAAAGTAATTTTCGTAATTCACATAAAAAATTTAAAAATCTAATTAGTGATAACTAATCCTTTTTGTGAAATTTATTGTTACCTTATTAGGAGGTTAAATATATTCGTAAACCAAATGGTTAAAAAGAATTGTATTTTCAAAGAAAATATTTCCTAATGTACTTCTATTTGTTTAAACCAATATTAATAGGTTTTTAAATCGACGAACAAAGATATACGAGAGGAAAATTTTAATTATGAGAATTTGGATTACCTAAATAGTAAAAAAATTAAATAATTTATACAAGTTTTATTTAAAATTACCCAGGTATAGCGTACAATTTGTGATGCAGAATTTAGAATGATGACAAAGAAAGGAACCCGATTACATTTTTAAACATGAACAACACAACTTCTAAAAAGAAAGCCCCCAAACACACAAAAGGAGAAAAAAAACATTTTTTTTTTTTTTTAAAGTTCTTTTAGATTTCTCCAATACTAATCAACAAGCATATTTTACAAGGCATGGAATTACCATAAATCGAAACTATATAATTATTTCAAGTGCCTTTGATTTTTGATAAACAAATTCTGTTCCTATTTTTTAATCGAATAAAACTAATTTAATATAATTATTCACATAAAATGTCAAATGTGAATTATTACATTACAGTCAAAACACGACTGGGGATTTCGTCCGTAAAAAGGGGTATAAATAAAATAAGTGGGAGGAAAAAACTTTTTCACTGATTTTTACGAAAAATAATTCTTAAAAGATCCAATGGCGTTTACCAAAAAGGCAATAAACAATTATTTGTGACATGTGTTATTCTTAGCTTCCGAGATTTACTTTAAATTCAATTTAGCTATTAAATTCTTAAAAGGAAACACCAATTATTTCTTGGTGATTGAAGGTCGAGTCTTGGTCCTAGAGACCAATTCGTCTTTATCTTCAAATATATAGTTGCAAAAGGAAAAATTGAACTTGGCATTGAAACTTTTGTTAGTTTCCTTTATTTTGTATAGTTTTATAATGATAATTCGTGTGAGTCTTGATAGATTTTAGATTACTTATTTTTAATAGTGGGTCTTTTTTAACCCTAAAAAACTAACTGTGCGCATATATTATTCGCAAAAAACAGCAATATGGAATTCCGTCAGTTGAAATTTCTAAGAATCGAATATTTTTCAGAGATTAGCCAAGTTTTTTTTTTTTTTTCGAAGGGGAGAGGGGTAATTCATAAGTGTTTTGAAATGGAGTAACAATTAGGAGAAAGTTAAGAAGCAAACCTCAAAAAAATATAAATAGTTAAAGCACTCATCTCCATTCTGGGACCTTTTTGGGTTTTCTAGCATAGTAAAGAAAGCGAAGAACTAATTATAATTTTGTCTGATCGCATCCAAAACCTGACAAATTAAACAGTCGTTTATTACACTCCTGAGAAACCACATTCAGAAACATGCGTACAAATACGGCAGGTGAACAGTGATGCCTTTGATGGATTTGTCCAAAATTTGGAGCGGATCTACAAATTTAGAGATAAAATCATAACTTCATCTATTCAGCTACTTGCATTTTTGAGCTATTCTGTTTACATGTTCAGAAATTGGCATGCAGAACTTTAATCAGAAGGATTATATCCAATACAGGCAACAAAATTACGTTTCGAAGTGCCGGCGTCCAGGCAAAGGAGTAGCGTATCTTTCCCGTGAACTGAGCGTCCCGGTTCGGACATGGTTGTTATTCTGTGAGTAGTGTGAATGTGTTCCCCTATAAAAAGGGGTTATGCAAGCGAACGTAAAGTACGAGGTAGCTGTCGTAGGCTTGGCCCTAGTTGGAGCTACTGAAAAAACAAGGGACGCCAAATTAGGCTTAAATCGCTGACAGCTTTCGGTCAGCGTGGCACTTCACACAATGTGAAGTGCCATGGGTAACAACAACGTTTCGAAGTTTCGCGACATAACAAATTAGTTGCAAGTACCTCCACATCATAATTTGGATCAGAGACACTTAATTTGTAAGTCAAAAATATATATATTATTTACATGATCGTATAAAATTCTAACATCGGGTTTTTCTTAATCATTTTTTTAAAAATTACTAATAACATAAAAAGTGATTCTATTAATTTTATAAATCATTTATTTTTATAAATTTGATTTTTAATATATATATATATATATATATATATATATATATACAGAGAGAGAGAGAGAGAGAGAGAGAGAGATTATATGGTAAAATTTTCGGAGATTATCGCCGGAAATTAATATAAACATACTCTAACACAATGTTAAATACACCCCTGAGCTGGAAACAAAAATCGTTGGTCAGTCATTTTATCCATGAATTTGAAGTAAAAAAGTTCGTAACAGGTTCGATTCGGAGATAATCATAAATTATTGCTCACCTAACAAAACAGGTAGAATTATTAGCATCGTTTATTTGCTTCGAATAGCTTGCAACTTCTTACTATCACTAGCAGCAGTAGGGGTATCAAGTATCGGTAGATCTTATTGGTCGATATTGTAAAAGCTTCAGTTAACGATTCATGGACAAACAAAAGCGATTTTTTTTTTCAGATCGACAAAGTTCTAAAACTTGGAGATACGACCTAGATGTCGAAAGTTTTTGACGGTTACAGTACTTTATATACAACAGAATAAAAACAAAACAAAGGCGGCGTATGACTAAGTAGAAAACGATGTGCAGTACATTTTTTGAAACTAATTCAGCAGGAGACCGGTAATGGAGCGGACCAGCCTGTCGGAGCACCTAAAGGCCAACAGAAGATAATGATGGATTGCCAATAAAAAGGGACGCTTAATATTCGGAGAGGTCATTTAATCATTTTTTTGTTAATTCATCAAATACATAATTAAGGAGGCGAAAAGACTTGTCTCGGACTCCGTTTTCAATTAGTATGCCGTAATAAAGATTGATTTGCGTTTTTTCACGCGCATACCTGCAAAAAAAGAAAGATTTCGTATACTATGGTTTGATTATTACTTTGTCTTTATTTTCAATAATATTTAAAGTGGCAAAGAAAAGTAAGTGAAGGTATTCAAACTACTGTCATTGCAGATAAATTCGCAAAAATAATATTCGTAATGACCTAATGTAATGTGTCTGGATAATACCAGAGGCGTTTTATATTCGCAAAACTATGAAGCGTAACTATTCATGATATTTCCCATGATTGCTACTATATACAATTTACATTTATATAATTTTTCCCAAAATTATTTAATAATTTCTCAAAGTAAGAGCAATGATCATTAAAAATGAATCGTTAAATGTGATCATTGCAAAAATATTTTCTGTTAAATTAATTCGTCAATCAAAGAACCATTTTATTAATAAAATTACAATAAATAATGGTAAGCTATGTAAATCAATACTGCATATTTTCTAACATATACCAATCATCACTCGATGATAGTAAAATTATTCTAATACAACCATCGTTTAGGAAAAGCATTTAAAAACACAAATGAATAAAAATAGGAAGAAATAATTTCAAAATAAAATAATTAATACGTAAATGTTGGAAGCAAAAAAAAAAAAAAAAAAAAATCGCATTTGTATTTAAAAAATGTAAACAAAGAATTCTTTAAAGATATCTTTATCCTCTTCAAATATGACAATGGCACACAATCAAAATTGAATGATAAAATTACTTACTTTATAGTAAATGTTTTTAGTAAATTATTAAAAATCAGTAAATTGCATGATTCAATATCCATAAAGCAACGCAAGGATGTAATAAAGTTCAAAATGCTCAAGAGAACAGATCATTGGATCTAGAGTCACCAATTTTACATTAGTCGATTTTCTAGCAATAAGTATTCTTTTAAGTGATTTCAGAATTTTAATACTTCTGTAATACCAACTTTTAGTAGTTGTTGGTAAGATAGGCTGACCTGCAGAGTGCAAGCACACAGAAACATTTAGAAACACTGACATTAATTTTATTTTTGCACAATTAAATTTGAAAAAACGTTTCAAAATATTTTAGTGTATTTTTTAACTATGCACTCCATTTTTTTTTTTTTAGATTATTGTATTTAATACTTAAACGTGTTGCGACAATATTAATTTTTTATGCATGATATAATTGTTATATAATTAAGAAAAATCAAAACCCCTATTTCTAGCCATTAGAAGGAAAGACTGAATTGAAATGAAAATGTATTATTTTCTAAATAAATTGATATAGTAACTTAGTTCAATGATCACAATTTTGAAATTTTAAAACCAAAATAGACTTTCTTCGTGTACTATCACTGAAATTGCATTTGATAAAATAAAAAGGGGAGCTACCATATTATATTTGAGACAAGAAATAAAAACCCATTTCTCTATGTATAAAATGCTTTTGATGATTAACAGCTAAGGAAAATGAATGAATTTATATCTAATAGCTCAAATAAAGTTGATTTATCAATGTTTAGCCTTCTCAAACCACCAAATGCAATCTTTCCACTCTTAATTATACTAATTTTAATTCATGGGCATTAGATTTAGTTTCCGTTACGAATAACAAGTGCTTCTTTATATTCTTTAGAAATTATAATAAAAAGTCATTAACCTTTTAACATCTGAAGCTATATTATATATATGTTGTAGTTTTCTATTCTTCTCTAAAAATTATTAATACTTGGTTTCTAAATTCACAACACACGACATACATTCACATGCAAACAAAGTTTACTAAACGCAGGATACTTAATTGCCTTGAAATTAAAAGGCAATTTTAAAACAAGCTACTCTTTATCTCCACTGCAAAAAAGTCCACAATTAAGAATAATTTTTTAAGTTTCAAAGGAAGGAGGAGAAATTTAATAGGAGGGGCTTATAGCGAAGTTTCTCGTTAACATGAAGCTCCACAGAACACCACGAGACAGAAGCCGCTATTTACAGCAATCGTGGAAAACGCAAAACTGGATAAAAGACCTTTTCATGACCTATAAGTCAAGGTTCCTTTAAAAGAAAAAAACTAAAAATTAAAAAAAAAAATCATTATTTCCGACTTTCGCATTGCAAAAGCTTCCTTGTTTTGGGCGAAATTGAAGAATTGCGTGTTAAGGGTATGACGGCAGGAGGGGATAACAGAGTCACCTGTAATGAAGAGGGCACCAAGTACAAAAAATCGTGCATCAAAGATTCCCTCTCCCCATAAACATCTGCATGTTTTTGCAAATCGCATTCTTTTTGACGGTGTGTTCGTTAAAATAGACATTATAGATAGAAGACGGTTAAACTAGTTATATATAGCACTATTACATTATTATAGAAATCGTAAATATAAAGATAATTTTAACAAGAAATAAAGGGTGGGGTTCTAAGTTTGCAGACGACTATAACAGCGAACAAGTAAGACTATAAATTTGGCTGACTTTCCAACGCCTTTTTAGGCGAATTTTAACTGCTACTTTCAATGATGGGGTAGTGTATAATTTTGTTTTGTTAATTCGATTGTTCAAAATGTCAAAGCATATTTTTAATTCTTGCAAATAATTCTTCTGAGGAAGATGGACGATCGCAGCTGTTGTTGATGGCAACACTTAACAATGAACAGAAAATGTAAAATAGAAAACAATAAAAAGATCTTTTTTTTTTTTAAATCAATTGGCTTAGCTAAAAAATATTCGGATAAAGCATAAATACACTCAACAGAGTAAAATTGATAAATAAAAAGCAGTTTAATTTTAATCATTTGTAATTCGGAAATAACAAGGTCAAATAGATTTATGTACGATTTCCAAAAGGTCTTTTTGTTAATGAAAAATCAACCAAACAAGCTGTACGTCTAAACAATAGACAGATAACTGAATTTTTATAAGAAAATTTGCATCTCTAATTCAATTTTGAAACATAAGTTTCGACAATTTTTTTCGATTAAAAAAGTCAAACCATTAATAACATTAACTATCAAACATAGTGTATATCCGTAGAGATTCAGTTCATGCGGTACACGTCAACAATTTAACAATCCCTTTTGCTTATCATTAGGGAAAATACAAGACAAAGTATTAAACGACATGCATGCACGAATTTGACTTCGATCCTATCATTTCATTTTTGCATAATTATGAAATTCGGTCATAATGAATGCATCAAAAATAACATACTTGATACGAATAAGATGCAATTTATGAATATGCCAGCGTAACACAATTCAGCAAATATTGGAGGGGGGTGACATTTATCATCGTTGCTTAAATTTGGAATAAAACTATCAATAGAGAAGAGAATAGTTGTTAAATTCCCCCACTACCCATAACGTAAAATAAAACTTATCCAAACTACATTTAAATTTGATTTTTGCATCATCTTTTGTTAAAATTCACCAGAAGCAATAAGGAAAACAAATTAAATCCACAGGACTGCACTGAAAACATCATGCTCAAAATTGAATAGTTTCGCATTCTATACAATTTTTGTATCATTTCAATCCTCCGGAAAATATTGAAAATATAACAGAAAAAACGAGATAAACTCGAATACTCTGGAGAGCTATGAAACGTATCCCACGGTAGGTAGTTCCATAGCAAATCCTCTTCTGAAGTTTCTCCACCAAGATATTACTTTCCAAAAACAGAAATCCAACAATAGCCTTCGATATCGCCTTGTGCAATAGAATACGACGACTATTCGATCGTTCTCCTTCGTCATCGAGCAATTCCTCTCCCCCTCCAAGAACATAAATGTTTCCCTCCTCCAACCTCAGTTGATGTGCTTTTGATAGATGGGGTCGTGCGACTGGTATCTGTCTCCCAACACAAAGCACGCAAATCGAACATTGGATAAGTTCCACTGGATAGAACGTTAGACACGAGTTCCTAAACTTCTTGGAATTTAAAATGAATGGATAGCTATAGAAAGTGTACAATAATTATTGCAAAATACTATGTACTGCAAGATATCGATCTCAAATCTACTTCTTGATAAGTCTGTAATCTATACAATCAAGTTTTCATATTTATATAAAAGTGTTGTTTAAATTACAGTTACTCAATCAAATGCCGTCTGAATGAAAACAAACAGCTTTATATAATTTTCAAATAAAAAAATAAAAAAACGGAAAAGTATTTTATTAAAACTTTATTTCTTAATAAAAAGTGATTTTCCCATTTACATCTACTCAAATGTGTATGTTAAGGCATACTTTAAAGAGTTTTGAATCTTTCTCAGAGATAAGGAGAAAAGCAATAATAATAAAAATAATGATATATGTTTTAATACTTGATGAAAGGAATTGATTAGGAATGTTTATGGAAAAATGTATATTAATTAAATTTATTGTATCAGAATACAAGCAGACTAAACAATCACATCTCACAGAACTTATTGCCACTTTTTTTTTTACATGCATTTAATAACTGATGGTGATTCCTGCATTTTTATATTTATATAACTATTAAATATCAGTAATCTTTGGTTACCAGTTGGTTCGCGGGATTGTTGTTCTGTCTCTTTTTTGTACATAATTTAGTTTTAATAACTTCGAAGTAAAATATTTTTAAATTTCAAATTTTGATAACTTTGTAACTTCTACTAAGAAGTCTAACACTGTTCTGGCTCATAGTACTATGCATTTCGGTTTTTTTTAGTTACCTAAATCTTTTCACATCCAATTATATAGCACTGAAAAATAACTGTGTTTAAAAACGATACACTTGAAAAAAAAAAAATTGAATTATTTAAATGAACATTATTTTATTTAATTTTTTTTAGTAAACCTTATTTTGAAACGACATAGAGGAAAAGTAAGTTTAAATTTCATCACCAACAATGAAAAAAAAAAAAAAAATGTAAATTTTCATTTCGTTAATTAAATATATTGATACAAAAATATGATTAAAACATTCATTAAAACCCCCTAAAAAAAGCAGAAAATGATACGACAACAAGAACAAAAAAATGGTATCAATGGAAGTACTGAATTTAAAATGAGACAAAAATCTTTTTTAAGCTGTAATACTTTTGAAAGTTATAGTAAAAAAAAAAAAAAAAAAAAAAAAAATCTCAATTTTAATTAATTAAAATTGAGAAAAACCCCATCGATAATCATATTCTCAGAGATCAAACAGAATAACACTTACTGTGTGCAGAAATTGGTAGTTATAGGTCAATACACAAGCACGCGTGCAAGATATTCACTTTTGTTCTTAGTAGAAAGTACGTATATTTTATGTAATTTAAATCACTTGAACACCTTTGTTCAATTAAAAATACAGCGAACTAAGCTTGTTCGAAAAGTTTTTGCAGTTCCCTGTAAAAATTAAGTAATTCAATAGATGAAAAATAATTACTATATAAAAAAAAAATTCTTATATTTTTATTTTAAAACATTTTAAAAGATTGGATTTAAATGAAATGAAGCCAATGAAAATATTTAGGTCACAGGAGGTTGTTATTCAATTCAACCAGATAATTTTTTTTAAAAAGAGAGAAAGAAAACATACTTAAAATGCAAGAGTGGGAAATATCCATAAATAAGCGCCCCAAACGAAAGAAAAACAATCTTAAGTCAAAAGCATTCAAAATGAAAACAGAATAAATGACAGTAGTTTCACTTAAAATTACAAAAATAAAAATGTAATTAAGAAAGAAAAATCATAAATAACACTAAATAAGTAAATCATTACACCAATTATAAGAACGAGAATTCCGAACTTTGACGATCACATTTATCTCCGAGATAGAGATTAATTTCTATATCAAACTGAGCAAGCTAACTACGCCTAATTTTTCAAAACGAACGCTGCATGGGGGGGGGGGGGGGGGATTAAAACTTGAGAACTCATTTTCAATTTTATATAGATAACAAAATCGCATTTGAAATGACTTACTTTTATTGGATAATTACTAATAAAATTCAAAAAACATTTTACATGTTAACATTCATTAGTATAACAGTGAAATCAAACAAAAGACAAAACATTTATAAGTTAACATTCATTCGTGTAATAGTGAAATTAAAAGAAATATTCTTGAACACAAATATACTTCAACACTTGCACTTTTCAACAGCTTAAAAAAATATCGCTTAGTCCAACAGTACACAAAGTATCGGGAAAGTTATAAATATAAAGGAAAAAAAAAGAAAAGGAATAAAAGCATATTCTTATTGCAGGACCTGTCCACGAAAGATAGTTCATAAATGCCAGATATAGAAAGATATGATATGAACGACAAAATACCCCTATCATCCCTTGTCAATATATTTTTCTCGTTCCGCTATTCTTTGCACAGCCCCTTATATATGATCTCTCTCAAAAAATATACATATAACATAAAATCCCTAAGAAATTTAAAGAAAGTAGAAAACGTATTGGTTTTCAGTTTTGTATTCACCTATTAGTATTTCATACCCCCCCCCTTTGCTTATTTTCTCCTGTAAACATGCTGAAACCATTTTTTGAAAAAATAAATATTGAAGGAATGCGTTCTTTATTTGCCAACTTGGTGAATACATTTTGCCATTGTGCGATAAATTCGGTAAAGGAAATATCAGAAATAACAAAGTGCAGTGATTTTTACCGAATAACAAAAAGGTATTCCGCCCAACATGTTAATCGTAGACCTTGGTAAACTTAGCTAATCTCATAACGTTTCTATAAAAGGAAATTTATAATTTCTATTATTTTATAATTCAAAATATTATTCATCAAATATTTTTATTAATGAAAAAGTCATAAGTGCAGACTTCCAGTAAAATTTAGGTTCATAAAAACTTTTGTTTGATTTTAGATACTTGTGTCTTAAGAAACGAAAAGCTTGAAAAGAAGTGAAAAACAACGTTGATTCAGTAGACTGTATTATGTGAAACTGACAACATTTCCACGTTTCTCAAAATTCTAATGAAAATGAATTTTTGAATTTTAGAGAAAATTAAAGTAAGAAAACATAAATTGTTATAACTTTACCTTATTTAATAAGACAAAAAAAATTAACGAATTTTGCCTAATATAAACATTGTAAAATAAAATAAATATGAATAATAAAATGAAAGCAGTAATACAAAAATGCTTGAGGTATTAAAAACTATTGCTAAGTTATTACATAAAAAAAAAAAAAAAACGATTTTAAGAGCAATAAAATTCAGATTCCGAAAATCCTGAAAATCGCGTTCCCATAGAAATATGTAATATCGGATAAAAGGAATTTGCAATGGACATATTCAAAACGATTACTGCAGTGACAGCTGCTGTTGGCAGATCAGAGATACATACAAAAGATTGTATCACTAATGAATAACGCAACGTATTCTTCCATCCAGTTTTAGAATTACAGAAGGAGATCTGTGAAATAAACTTTCGTTTTAAATGGGCAATTTCATGATAAACAGAATAATAATGATTAATATTCGAAAATATGCAACTTCCACAAAATATGATTGTTATATACGAAACTCGTTAAATGGGCGTAAACAGTAATTGCAAAGTGTTTCATGGAATACCAAATTGAATAGTCTTTGAATGAAATATGGCAAGTTTTGAAAGAAATTTCTTAATTCTATACATTTATCCATTACAAATAATAGCAAATTCTAATTCGAAACGAATAGACGAACAAACGACTTCGATTGGCTTGTTTATGCAGTGATATCTTAATGCAGATGCCATAATATGTTTTTATAGTTCTTAATATATTTTTCATTCATTCTTTCTTCGTCAACTATTTAAAGAACATGAGAATTTTTTATTCCATTAACTAAATGGGGACATCCAGAGAGTAGAATTCGAAGAATAAATTCATAATACTAACAAAGAATGAGTAAATACGGTTAATTATAATTATTCAGCGTATCCAACTGCACAGTATTTCCAATCAGCCATACACTAATACCAGAGATGGCGAACCAGTGGGACGCGTGCTATTGATGACAAGCGACACAATATTTTGGGCATGCCGTCGATCAAATCAGTTTGCAAAATGGCTTACATACGACTTCATTTGACAAATTGAATTTGTGTCAACTAAATTGGTTGGAAATTAGAAGAATTTGAGATGCAACTGATTAATTCCAGTCTGATTCAATATATATTCAAAAATTTTGTAAAAAAAAGAAAAAACTGGAATTGATTGAAACAGAAGGGTTAACAAGCAAAATAAGTAAAAATGCCAATAACGAAGTTTCACAAATATGGAATTCGATTCAAACACTTTACTGTTTAAAAAAGTTAGTTCATGCTATTTTAAGCATATTTTCATCTACGATTGCGAATCATTCTTTTCAGGGATGAATAACAATAAAGACTCGATTAGAAACCGTTTGGTAAATGACTCCAATTCAACGTGCATTCTGCTAAAAATAACGTCTTGCAATAATAATATAAATCAACTGTCGTCTAATTACTTTTATTTGAGTTACACGTATAACTAAAGCATTTACCACTATGAAATGCACAAGGTATTTTTTCGTGGCAAATAAAGAGTTTTGTGTTATCAGTATTTAGTTTTATTATCTTCCCAATAATCACAAGCAAAAATTATTTGACAGAACGTATATATCTATAAACATTTCTTTATAAAAAATGCCAAGTTGATCGATAAAGGTTCAACACCCCTTCATTATACCAACATTAAAGTATACTGACTTATATACTATCCAGTATACTAGTATATTCCGCCTCCAATTTTTCCTACTTTTCTAACAATTCCTTTTTTTAATTTAAAAAAAAAAACCATTTATTTACAAACATACAAATGAAAAAATTAGAAGCACAAATAATTTTTCTTTGCGTTTTCAAGTCTTCAGGATTTTTCCCCCCTTCCTTCATATTGAAAAGTATCAAATAATTTAAAACAAAACAATAACGGTCCTATATATGGCTCTTCACCACATGGCGGAGACAACCGATTAGCATTTTCTATCTGAAACACGTGCCCCCATCGATGATATTTATAAAGATGATGCACAATAATTAAAACTCCTAATTGATCCCGGAGGAAATATGATTCCAGAAACTGAAATAGATTTTTAATTAATTTTCCAGGATACGGCAGGGAGCTGAATGCCTTTCCTGGGCTTAAAAAAATATATCCACCAGGAACCCAATTAAATCCTTGATCGCATTCGCTTTTCCGCCTAATTAATTAGCAGAAATTCGCTTTCAAATTCCAAATCCATATAACTTGAATGAAATTTAATCCATAAGCATCTTTCCGTAATGGAGTGGATTCAAATTCATTCTTAGAAATGAATAACAAGATGAGAGACTCCCAAGATTCAAGCGGATTGTACCGTTTTCTCGAGAACTGAGGATTTAATTATTCTAAATATGATTGAAAATAATGAATTCTCAGAAAATCATATAAACATAGACATGTTTACTTAACTGCATACATGCATATTATATAAATTATTTGAAATATTATCCTAAAAACTATTTCATAGTATCCATTAGAATTTTATTTCACTATTACAAATTCCGAATTTTTAAATAATATTTGCAGGCTAGATACAATTGAACCTGTAAATAAATTAGTCAGCCGTTGGAAAGAAATATAATAGGTTGTTTTCTTAACAGGAAGTACGGCAATATTCTAATGACTCTTGCAATTTGCGGTTCAATTTTATTTATATTTATAAGCTTCTATTTAGATCTGCTACCTGCAATTTATGATGCAAGGAATGCAATTGATAGGTACTTATGTTTTATAATTAAACTTTTATATTAAAGTTTTTATATTTCAACTTGCATTAAATGGTATTCACATTTATCGATATTATCAGTAAATTCGGATATGCTAAGAATACATTCGTCATGCGAAAGACTAATAATGTCAAATTGCACAGGTAGCTCTGATTACAGCTTTCTTCTTTCGCAGATTTTTAATAACAAATTAATTAAGGGAAAGAGTAGAGTCAAGGAGTTTTTCTTCAATAATTTTAGAGCAAATTACAGCCTAAAGACCATTTTACACTGTCTTATAATTCATAATGAAAGTAATAACCTACTTAAGGTCACTAATTCACACTAATTTTCTTACGTGTTTTTTCTTTTACTAAATTTTTTAAAATATTTTTAAGTAGAAAATTTAACTTTTTACTTTTTGTTTGTTTCTCCGTTTACAGACATGCATATTGTGGTAATGCGTAATGCCTTTTTAATGTTCACGTTGTCTTTGCTATTGTAAAATTTTATAAATAATATGACAAAACGGCTAACTAAGAATTAGCAATTTCCATTTTAAATCCCTTCTATATCTTATCACGACAAATATACTTTTTTCGTCCTATAATTTTACAAGGGAGAGTTGATGTCAATAACAAGTAGATTCAAAAAATGTAATTAAAAAAAAATTCTTACACATTTCAGAGAACATAATGTTTAACACAACAGGATGAAACAGAAATATGATACGATATGGCATTCAAATAATAATCCAAAGGAGATAAAAAAGTACACATAATAAATGTGACGAAGTGATATTTTAAAAATATATGAAACCCGGTAGGGCTAGTCATTCTACAACATGCTAGAAGAAAATTATTAATTTAAATATAACACATTAAACACTTATAAAAAGGCTTAGTAAATCGTTTTACATAGATATAGGCTCACATTTTTTTCTTAGGTATTACATAAATATATATAAATGCAGGTGAAAAGAATTAAAATTGCAAATCGTCGCTTGCAAAAATTTTGCTTTGTTAAACAGTTAAGTTCTTAGTATTATTTCTCATTATCAATATTTTTGCCTTACATCGTGGAAATAAACGACAATTTTGATATATTTCATAGAAAGTATAAATCAAAATTAAAAATAACAATTAAATCATGAACCATGCTAAAAGAAAAACTGCACTAAAATTATGCAAGGATCATCCCACCAAGAAAAAAAGACCAGAGCGTAGACATGCTTAGACAACACAGAATAGTTCCATATTTTTCATAAAATTTTTCAGAAAATAAATACTGAAATACGAATTGAACCGAAAAATTATGACAGCATTTTCACAAAGATTCCCTCTTCCGGACCAAATATTGAAAATAATGTATTTCAAACTAAAACTAGAGTAAGTCTGATGTTTACAAATATATAAGACAGAAAAAAAAAAAAAAAAAGGCAGGAGAATGTATTGTTTTAATTATCATACTATCTCTCAACCATATATTCAATGAAAATTTATCATAAAAATATTACTAAATGGTTGAGTTGATTTTAAGGATACAATTCCAATAGTAATAAATACTGATACAAATGGAAATAAGTACATGAAAATGAAGCGAAGCTACACAAATACGCGTTATTTAAAATAATAAAGGAGTAAAAAAGCAGTAATGTATTTTAGCACATCAATAAAGAAGATTTATGTAACGGTAAGAACTGAATAAGAAATATGTGAATATTGTGTACTAATCATAATAAACAAAACATCATATTGCTCAGATCCACTACTTATTTTCAAAATTATTTTAAAATTTCCAAGAAATAAATTAGTGCTTATAGATGCTGAAATTCGATAATTACCATACTTACAGCATATTTGTAAACTTTCAGCAGGAATTAAAAACAATGACAGTGATAGACAAAATAAATTTGTAATAAATTCCTTTGCTATTAATGGAAATGTACATTATTCTTTGCATTTGTGCAATTTCGGCATAATCGAATATATAACTGATAATTAAAGAATATTTCAGTCTAAACTCTCAACAATGAAATCCATTATAAATCATGGTTTTGAATAATATAATGCGAATATATATATACCGAGGTTTGATCAGTAAATAACTGCAAAGCCAAGTTTCCAATAGGGAAATATTATTCAGCCCTAATTAATAGAGATAATGAACCTAAACAAAAGGAACTAAAAGAGGGAATAATTATAAATCTCAAAAGCACGAAAATAAGCAAGCAACAGAGCACAATTTATTATTTTTTTTTTCTTGAATCCATCTTCAATCAGAAACTAAAATAAATAAATAAATAAAAAACCATCCCTTAGTTAGAGAAATGAACACGTTTAATCGGAGAAGCATATAGTGATGAAGCACAGGAAAAATAATCTCTAGGAAGAAACGGGAGAGATTTTACAAAAATGTATTCATTTTCATAACGGCACTTTAATGAGTCCATATTTTAATGATGCTCCCTTTCGGAGTGCGCCCTTTTCTAGGAACCACCGAGTAATTATTTACCGAATCGAGGCAGAATTTTAAACCCCGAAACTTCCTGGAAGAGTAATTCGATGCTTGTTTTAAAAAGTATTAACAGAGGTTTAACAGTTGGTCGCGCTGCAGTTTTTGCAATCTCCCCCCCCCCCTTCCATTCAGGAGGCACCATCTTTTTCAAAATTTCATTTGGTGCGAAGAGGGTACTGTCACGACTAATAATTATTTCCCCCCTGGAAAGTTACTCACTTTGTTAATTCTGCCAACAGTCGCGGAATTAACGAACAGACCAGCTTTACGGAAGGGGTGAAGGCTCAGATTTCGCTGAATGCTGGGTTTTTTTCCACCAGCTACTCCCATTATGATAGCGGAAATTTTTAATTCCGAGATGTAGTTCTATCTAAGCATTTGAGAAGCGGCAGTCTTGTACATTTATTTATTTAAAAGGATTTGTTTTTAATTGATTTCGAAGTGCCACTAAGTAAATGTCCTCTTAGAACAGAAGATATAAAACAATTGTGATTATTATATAACATTCAATAAACGCACACATAACAGTACATATTTTCATATATAAAACTTTGAAAATTAGTTAAAAATGCGAACAACAAAAGCATTGAGAACACAGCATTATTTTAAATGCTCTCGTATACCAATATGAACATATTAAATGCATATTAACTGTTCGGCACTGTGGTAAAAAAATGATTATAAAATATTATAATTATTAGTTTGGGGAAAAAAATAGTTCTACATTGATCTAAAGTCAATTATTAATACAACACTAAGAAAATATTCACAAACAATAAATCAATTCCGAAAGTATCGAGTTTCACCCTTTAATATTTTGTAAAAAAAATGTAAATATTACTACAATAATTATCAGATTAATTATGATAAAGATTAATGCCAACTTGTTGGGGATTAATCAAATTAATCCCCAAAGCTTTGGAGAAATCCTCCCATTTATCTCCAAAGCCTTCAGGAGAGTTTTCACCAAATCTTGTACAGCAATAAAATACTCGTTTTTCTGTACTCAACAAACAAAAGAAGGTGAATGATCGCCATGCCATAGAAAACCGATCTAAAATCGAGCTAGAACCTCATAAAAATACAGTGGCAATAATATACCGAATACGTCCCATAATTCCCCATGGGTACACTAATAAGTCAGTTACAGAAGAGCAATTTAACTCACCAGGGAATACTCAACCCTGGTGGGGTTCTCCCCGATGGTTGAAAGATATTTAACGGAAAACCAGTAGCAGCATGGAGCTATTGATGAAAGAATTAAAGATTAACTAGCAAACAATGAACACTTTATACAGCGCCCAGTGCACATTAAATACATACATTAAATATATTAAATACATTAAATACAACAAGTAGGACGGCCAAGAAAGCCAATTCTTTTTATTTAAAGCATAGAAATTTTATTTCCATTTATTCTCTTCCCCCCCCCTTCTTTCTTATCAACCCCTTCAAAAATAACAGTTGTATATTTAGAAACCATTAATACAATAGAAATATTAACTCACCGCAAATCAGTGAGACTTTTTACATTCAAACAAAATGATCTTAAAAAACAGGCAGATTTTACTACAAGTTGATTTACAAATATTATAACAAGAAAATGAGCAAAAACAAATTATGACTATCAGAATATTTTTGCCACACGCAACACTAATTGATGGCACTGCTATTTGAGTCGAATCGGCGAATCTTATCTTTCCACATTTAAAAAATTTATAATACAATTTTCAATTGCACAGATTGGTCAGTTTCGCAGTTAGCACTAAAAACATTTTCGGTACTTTTAAGTCTAAATTTGAATCTAATTTTTATGTGAACTTATTTTTGTCCAGTTTTCCTTCAATTTATATACATAATGCTCGAATTACATTTTGCTGTCATTAAAATGAAAGAAAATGACGATTTTACCTCGACCGTTCCATTGAGATACAAATGCTTGTTTTCTTAAGAAATTGTGTGAAAGAGCAAATACTAAAATATTAATTAATAACATATCAAAGATAGTGATCTTACATGGAAAGTAAACAACATTTAATACGAATTTGATTTACAACTTACTAGATGGTACCCGGCGCGTTGCTACCGAAGAAGAAATAAACTTGGAAACAACGTTTGGAATTAGTTATCTTGTTTAATTAAGAATGATATTTATTTTCTTTTTGGCAATGAATACATTCATCATTGAAATTTCAAGGATACATAAAGAGGACGCATAAATAGCATTTATTCTATTTTGCAAACAAATATTCATTTTTATGCATTAGATTTGTGTAATATTTTAGAATTGTAAAACTTGGGATTATTTCAGAAGGGTAATGAAAGAATTAATTTATTGTATCTCGTGATTAGTATAATATTCGTGCAGAATTCTGAAGTTTAATGTTAAAAAATGTGATTAAAATAATTTCTTTTAAACCTGATTTAACATATAAAAAATATTTATACCATTAAATCTTTGATATAGTTGGAAAGTAATTTTTTGAAAAGTAACGTGGCACAAAATTATTTGTACTATAATATATTCGGAAGTTACTGCAAAAACGATAGAATTTTATTAAATTTTTAATTAAAATTTCCAACCAATAAGATTGATTCCCTTTCTCGCATACTCTATAATAAAACTGTTACCTCAGAGAGCGACTTACATAGCATTTACATACAACAGTCACGAAATATTAACATCTAGTTTCAATTTAGCATCTTTACTGAATCTGTTGCGTCTCCTTGGCGAGCTATTTGGTAGTTAATCTATGGTTAATAGATGCGGATCGATATGAAAATATTTTTTATGCCTTGGATGATTGTATTTGATCTATAACCTTAGCAAGCGCAATCAAAATGTTGTCTAAGTTTTATCGGAATCGAATGAGCGGTACTGCGGCGCATAAGAGACATACAGACAAATATTCATTTTTATTTACATAGATAATACATTAGATAATTTTACTATGCCTATAACCATCTAGTAACTGCAAGTAATTAGTCGGAGTTTTATCGGAATGGGATGAATAGTACGGCCGCGCGTAAGACATACAGACAAATATTCATTTTTATGTATATAGAAGATACGAAAGGCAAGCATCAAATGCAACAAAATTCTGGTGGGAAAAAAAAAAGGGCCCTCCCCAGTGCAGATACTAAGCTTACTTAAGCATTGTTTAATCAAAGACGACTCTGGCATCCTTAGAAGCATCTTGAAGTAGAACAAACAGGCTTCTTCCAAGTGTTTCAAACAACAGCCACATTTCTCGAACTGGTTTTCATTTTCAGCTGTCTATTTGCGCTCGTAAACACCACTTCAGTCTCCAGCCACCCAGGAGTGGGCTACACCCCCTGTCACGCGGGGTGCTTCAAAAGAACCCCATGCAGTCTTCGCTCTCCCAGGATGCTTCTGATACACAAAAATATGACCAGTTCTAAGCCTACTCCAAAACGAATGCATTTATTCAAGCAAGTTGGATGTTATTTGTGAAGCAAAAATGTTGAAGATTTCTAACTATATCTAATACATCAACCTTAAGTAATTTTCTAAGGCATAAATATTACGTAATAGAGAGTACCAAATGATTAGGCTTTAAGTAGAAAATATCAACTAACATTATAATGGTTTATTGCAGTTCATTGACCACCGATCGGGGACTTCAGCTGCATTCATGACTTAAGATGAGTGCAGAAGACATGTAGAAAGCAGAAATTGATTGTAAAATATCCAAAATAAAAAAGTTAATATAGAAAAAATAAAAGAATAAATATATAAAAATTAAGTAAAAGCCTGACAAAATTCACAATGAAAATTATTAATAAACGTTATAAAGAGTTACAAAAAATTGATATTTCGAGGCTTTTGGAGAGAAACGAAAGCAAGACCAGGATCGAACCTAAGGGAAAAAGTTAACTAGAAAATATAAACTATACAAGTGTGACATACTTCACTAGTTATGACGTTATTCTGAGATTGGCGACAATTTTAAATCTAATACTTGAATTAATTCTATTTCAAACGAATATGAATGTTTACGACTTGCGAATCATGAATTCGCTATTAGACGAAATGACATCTGAGATAACAATCTATTTGACTGAGTGATATATAAATGAATCACAACTCTTACCCATACACGTAATTTCTAAAGATATAAATAAAAAATACAAGCTAGCTCAAACGGTTAAAATGTATTGAACGAAGGAACAAATTTTTAATTCAAATTAGAAATCACGACTGTTTGCAAATCCCTTTCAGAATCAAATAAACCTTTGTTCCACTCATGTGTAAAAAAAAAAAGGGGGGGGGGGAGCAGACAAACTACTATTAAAAGAAATCTTACTACATTATAAATAATATAACCAAATTAGCATCACCTCATTTTTATTAAAACTCTAATATCTTTAAAAACAACAATCTTAAAAATTGAATAACACTATTGCTAATTTGAATTAACTATTGATAAAATATTTATAATTACTATATACAAGTGAATTACTTTTAAATAAAATAGTTATTAATTTAAGTAGCAGCACCTTATTTAATGCAATTTTTTTAAAAAAAATATGAAATAATACCTGAAAAAAATTGCTACTTGAAGAATTCAGCAAAATCTGATGTAAATTTCGTCTTAAAATGAAATAAAATAAAACTTCCAAAAATTCCTGTTTCAAATACAATCGTGGAATATTAATAGATGAAACATAATTTTTCAAAATAATTTTTCATATAATTCATTTTTAAAAAACTTAACATCACGAATACCCTCCCCCATCCTGCATTACACAAAATTGTTATGTAAACAAATTTTGCTACAATTTTAATTATAGGGGGATGGGAAAGTATATCCAGAGTCCTGTGAAATCAACTCTTTACCCTCTCCCGCCTACCGCTATTAACCTGATCCCTCCCCCAAAAGAAAATGCTTCAAACGATAATATGAAATATTCGTATTATAAGATTTTTTTTTTTTTTTTTTTAATATAAACGATGGCGTCGAAGATTTCCAGAATAGAAACGGCAGCGCAAGAGGGTTAAAAAAAAACAAGAGGTTAAAAAAAAAATAAAGGCTTAAAAAAAACTTTGATGTTAAGAAGCTTTCCAAAAGCTTGCAGTTACCAGCTATACCGATTAAGGATTTAATTCCCATTTCCCTCCACCGCCTTTTCAAAAATCTGTACTCTGATCGCTTTGGAAAACAAACGTTTCCGTAGACAATTAAAAAGTGATTAAAACCCGAGTTTCCATTAGAGAGTAAGGTGTCATTCACTCCAGTTAAAAAACGTTTTTTTTTTTTATAAAAAAATTTTGTAACGGATGACACTTGTTGTTAAATGCAGTTTTTCAAATATCAATTCATTCATTAAATTTAATTTTTAATTCTGTAAATAGAGTTTTAACAGTTTGTAATGAAAATTGAAATCAACAGACAGTAAAATATGAGGATTTCAGAATTTTTCAAGTGAAGGTGAAGAATGTTAGTTCTGGGGAAAATCAAGCATTTTTGATACTTAATAATTTTGATAATTAGTTAATTAAAATAGAACCTTTTTGTTGATCTAAGTAGGAATTGAATTTTTTTAAAAATATATTACTTGTTAATCCATTATAATAATGCACGAAACCCTCAAATTAACCCAAATACATGGACATTTTACAGCTATTTTACACTAAAATGATGCAATATTATCTGAAAGCAGAGATGTTGAATATTTAATCAAAATCGCAACATAAGATACATTGATATTCAAATTATCTATATTCGTATGATTTAAAACTATAAATGATGACAGATGGAAAGGACGAAGCTGGCTATACTTTAAGTGCTTAAAAACATAATTTTAATATAGGTAAACCAATTCAAGATTCATATAATTATTCTCATGTCTCTTAGATACGTTCAGAGGGGCAAGGGTGACTGGGCAGATTCAGTTACTACCACGATGAAGCTATCGTTTTTAATTTTCTATGGAATCGATCTGAAAATAAAAAGGTTAAGAATCCATAAAATCACCAATTTGTACTAATGTTAGAATCATACATGAGAAATTTCCTGAAAAGAAAATTACGCATATTTATTCAAAAAAAAAAAATCATTTAAAACTTAAACAATTGAAATGAAGTTTGCTGTAGGCAGAGGGGGGAGTCAAGATACGTAAATAATATCAATTTTATATTTTATATCCAAATATCTCTTATAATATTTCTTATGTATTTACCAAGAGACACTAAAGGAATTTTATTGCTTCCAAAGAAACAGTAACATGCAATTTCACGCCAAATTTTCACGTCCAATTTCACACGAAATACAATAGATAAAATTGCTAGGAGGCAAAAAAAATTTCAAAAAGGCCGTCTCGACAGAAATGCCTTGACTTTTGTAGAAAATCTAGGAACCTTTTATATTTCCAACTTAAAGAGAAAAAAGAGAAAGAGAAAAAAATTCACTAAAAAATATATTGGATATCTATTAAGTCATTTTGTATATTGAGATCATTACGATTCATGAAGCGGAAGCAAGAGAGCCAATGGTTTCGGGAACATTTCTTTAATGATGACATTTCATACAAAACACTAAGACAAGACCTTAAAGCGCGAACACCTTAACAGAAAAACATGTCATCTCATAACTGCAATCGCAATGCACCCTGGGATGCATACCTAATCAGGCATCACCATCTTTTATCCAAAACAGATGACAGAATAAAGATGTAATGTTATGTCTACAATGTAAATGTCTTAAAAGAATGTAGTTTTATCAGCATATGCCATAAAAAGAAATTATACTTAAAATTCCTGATGCATTTCACTGCTTTTCTTCAAAAATTTCATTTATATAAATAAAGAGAAATTTAAAAAATATTTTTAAAAAAGAGAAGAGAATTTAGAAATTTTATTTATATAAATATTGGTAGACTATATTTTATGGCGTAACTTAGCGCCTGTCGTGCCATAAAACTCAAAACGAAATTAAATTATTTATAGGAAATAAAAAAAATAATTATTGTTCAAAATCGAACTATGTAGCACGATTAGATGTGAAAGTTATATCGGAAAAGAAAAAGTTCCCTTATCTAAGTAGATGAAAAATTTTGAGAATTCCAGCAAATAGCACAATGATTAACGTATTATCATTTGCATCTGTAAAACAAAGACTTTTTACAAAAAAACATCTAAATTAAAAAAAATTTCTTTAGAATTTTTAACAGAAAAGTAATAAAAATAAAAATAAAAATTATATTTTAAGTTCAATTACATCTAACGCTAAGAAATCGAGAAAGCTAAAGAAATAATAAATAAAAAGTGCACCGGGAATTTCGAGATTAAGCTCTCCCTCACAAACACCAACAGACATTCTCACGAAATTCAGCGAACAACAGAACACGACTAATAAAGACAAGAAAAGAATTTTAAAAAAATGACTGCTGAAGAATTCGCCCCTTCAAAAGAACTAGGGTAAAGAATTTCCGACTCGCATTCATTTCCTCAGCATTCTCGAATTCATTTTGAAGAGATTCTCGCATTGTTTCTCAATTCTACGAAAATAAAACGCTGTTCATACTTAGGATGGGGAGAAAAAAAAGAGAAGGAATCGCTGCTGTTTAAAAAGCAGCTAAGCGGACAAATAAAGCTTTCGTTTTACAATGAGTGTGTGGCAAGCAGAGAGTGAAATCGCTCGTCTGCAAATCTGTCATCTTTTTCGCCACGCTTGGAAGCGTGTCATTTTTCATCTGTAAGTTTACATTCAAATTCTGATTTCATCCCCCCCACACACACAGTTTGATGGCAGATGTACTTTTAAAAAGTTGGAAAAGAAGGGTCTGACAACGAGGTAAATGATTCTTATGAATTCTGGGATTTTCATTTTTTTCGAGAAAAGTGGGCTCGAAAAATGATTCTTTTCACTTTAATTAAAAATGAGCTATTTTTAACTTGAGACATAAACTTTTTAGAAAATAATAAAAAAAAAGTTAAGCTTCTTTGAATGTAAAATTACGGGGTTTTTTCCGTAAAAAAATAGAAAGTAGCATATTTGCCACCAGAATAAGAAACATTTTTACTATCTCTTTAATTAATTGCACTTAAAAAAATTGCGCAGGAAGATGCAATTTCAAATAACCCCAAACACGCGCAACTAAACTTGTGGGAGTTAAAAATGCAGTCATCTTTATCGAATTTGTGTGGCATTACAATATACTAAGTACTTACGATTCCATATAAAGGAAAACTAAAATTTGGTCCGTATTTCTTCAATTAAACGATAAAAAGATTGATAATGCAATGAAAATGGGAATGAGTTTCCAGAACTCCATAGCACATATGTTTTCATTGTATAATGAAAGTATAATCGCAAAAATGCTATGAAATAATGGATAACTTTGGCACTAAGTTACTTTTTAGAAAAGTCGACAAATGAGTAAAAATGCTCTGTTTAAAATATATACACAACCTTAAATATATACTAACCAACAAATAAACTGGAAATTTCCCTTATGTAGTTTTAAATTATTTCCACATATTTGTATACTCCAATTAAAAGAATGGTGTAAATAAATAACTATTATAAATTTTAATGAGAAATATGAAAAGAATACACTTCCATTTTAGAGCTGCTGTTTAAAGACTCATTCATGATATATTATAATCACAAGCTATAAAATTTAGATTTATTTAAAGAGTTATATGAAGTAGCTCGCGATACTTTGGTCGTAGTCATTTTAATTTCTCTCATAATTACCTTCTTTTGACACAATAATGAAGCCCCAACTAAAATAATGATAATGTCTGATGAAATAAATTCATGAGAGAATTTTTAAGATACTAATCAACAAAATTAAGAACGCTCATTTTGAAGAAAGTTCGATTTCCAATTTATTTCAACTCTCATCGCATCGACAAAAGCATCAAACTAAAAATCTTTAATGAGCGCAATTACCGGAAGCATTGGAATAGTAGAGGAGAGGAGGGGGGAGATTAAAACCAACCTCTGTATAAAAACATTCTCTGTCGCAAACGAGCGAGCGAACGGTAAACAACAAATTAGTCGTCTGCCACAAAATACAATGCAGGGACGGCGGGGAAACAAAAGAATCGGTCATTTCGCTCATCATTATCTGAGAATGCCATCAAATTAATATCGGCGAATAATAACAGTCATTAGCTTAATGTGATAATAATTAGAGAAAGAATTCCAACCAACTATTCAGGAGCAATGTCGGTAAAAGCAAGCAGTAGAGGGGGGGGGGGAGTCAGCAAATAATTGCTACAAAGTTTTGAAGAGTTCAAACGCGTGTCAGAGGACAAAGAAATCAGTCTGCCAAAATATATGTATTAAAAAAAAAAGAATGTACAAAAGTAGAAGGGGAAAAAAACATATGAACAAAACGAACACTCACAAGATGGCATTGTGTTCACTGTATAAATCACAGATATGCCAAGGGCTTGAAAAGATGGCCGGAAACGTAGAGCATAAGCATTAAAAAAAGTCACTGAATCTGACGACATCCCCCCCTCAGTTCTTTTCAGTTCGGTCATTTTAGTACTCTTTTTTTTTTTTTTTTTTTTTTTTTTTTTTACCGTTACAACACGTGTTTCTTTTAAAGTTGCTTTTGTCAAAAGTACAACACAATGATTCATAATTTGGGAGCCCCAACTCGTTCAGATTTCTCTCGACAATTCCACAATTCATTGCAGTTTATATATAATCCTCGACGGAATACAATAAATAATTTATGTTCTGACATAAATATGGAATAACTAATTACTTCGGTCATATTCTGGAGTAATTTGAGCATATATTTTAGTGAGTTTTTAAAAATGCATTTCGATTTTCATTTTGTCATATTTCCTATTAAATATAAAAATTTATTTTCGAATAAGTGATTCATTTTCTTTATTCATATTTAACGAAGTATTTTCTTGAAAACTGAAGAAATAAAAATTAAAATCCTTAGATCCATAGACTTAAATGTATCATTTTAAGAAAGCTTTAACTTTTAACACGAAAATCATATCTAAGAAATATTTGGCTCAGAATGACCAGATCTGGTTCTTGTACCATATAACCCTAACCAAACCTTGACTCTGAAAAATTTTCAAGGAATAATACAATTCATGGAAGACATAACTGTATAGTTAAAAATATATTAGAAATGATATTTTTTTAAAAGCAGATACACAACAATATTATATAAAGCAATACAAAAAAATATATAGACTATTCATTATACACAAATTATCATGTAGTCTCAACGAAATTTATCGAAATACTTCAACATATTCAATGTTATAGAATATTTCTATTCAATAATATAAAAGACTAGGGCTTCAAATAGTTGAAATGAAAAATGTGATTAATATTTAAGGAAAAACGAAATTTATAGTAAAACGAAGTTTTTATTATTATATGATCAAAAAAATTATTTTTCAGTTTCTATGTTCATGTATTTATTGGACATTTATTTATTTGGCGCAAAAATCTAGAAGGATTAATCGAGCTATTTAAAAAAATTATTGCCCTGCAAAAAAAAAAAAA
The DNA here is from genome assembly GCA_026543055.1 of Argiope trifasciata. Classification (NCBI taxonomy): domain Eukaryota; kingdom Metazoa; phylum Arthropoda; class Arachnida; order Araneae; family Araneidae; genus Argiope; species Argiope trifasciata. Next base: position 2,770,881 of record JAPMOQ010030349.1, on the reverse strand, counting down.
AAAAAAAAAAGAGGAACTAAACGGGAGTAGAGTGACATTACGTCTTTCCATCACAATTTTGGAATATGACACTGTGCAAAAAGTTTTTTAACAGCATTTTAAAATTTTTAAAATCGCAGCTACTCAGCAAGAAATTTTCATTTTCATAGGATCATTCCTTTAATTTTAATTATTTTTTCAAAATTAATTCAGCCTATTTTGTGGTTGAAATATGAAGTTTGTATGCAAGTATAAAAAGATGAGAAAAGAGTGCAGTTTATCTAAAGCCTTTAATGTTAATTAATCACTTCTCTAGTTAGGAGTAGAAGGTTGAGAATTTTAAGATGCTGAATATATGAATTTTAAAATTGTGCGATATATTTTTTCTCTTATGCATACAATAAACAAACATAAGAGTTTGGATAGCACTAAGTAATACGTGCAAAATAATTTTGCCACACAATTAAAATTAGTTAAAGCAAGTCTTTGAAACATGGCACAAGCTTGAGAGGTAAAAAGTAGTTGGCATTTATAAATAATAATGAGCTATGCCAAGCATATGGACTGAGAAGCAACATTAATAAATTAAACAACGCTTTTACAAAGAGTGTTTGAGATATTAAAAATTATTTAGAATTATTCTATCAAAATAAAATTCCTTGAAACTGATTCCATAAATATTAAAATCCAACTCTGTTAATCCTGAAATCCACATTTTTACACAAATATATGTCGAAACTCGTGCTTATGCAGTCTGGGTAAAACGTCATTTAATTCAACCGTGTTGAAAGAGCTTTTATAAATTTTTATGAATTAGCTCGATTTGAAAACAGTAAAGGGAAAAAAAAGTCGGTTAACAGTCTTGCAAAATCTGGAATCAGACTTGTTTTGTATCATCTCACAAATATCATCTTTACATGTTATATTATTTTTAATTTTAACAATAAATATATTGCATGATTTAAGAATAAACCGAAGTCGCAATTTTTATAATAAGTAATTAATTAATAAAATATAAAAATGAAGTATCACTGAAAAAATTTGCACAAAATCAATTTTTTTTCTTTTAAAACTCAACTCGAAAGATCAATTAATCATAGATCACAATCATGATAATAATGAAATATATAGAGTTTCGAAGCAGTTAAATTCTAGCAATAAAACGCAGAAGAGATTATCAATATTCGTCAGTTTCGATTTGGATTGTCAGTTACACAGCCGATTCGACTGTACAGAAAGTGCAATGATCACAAACATAATCTAGAAACGGAAAAAATTACATCAAAATGATTATTACTACGTTAATTTAAATATTCCCTTCGATTTTATTTGAGATTTCCATGACAGCCATCCTTCAACGGCAAGAAGAAAAAAACAGGATGAATTTGTTGCGGCTCTTGACCTTGAGAGGAAGAAGAAACATTCGAAACACCCCAGGCTTTCTCCACAATGGGTTTGAGGAAGTAAATTATAGGTGGCGCGAACGCAGAAGCCAAAATAGTAAGATCCCCCTCCTTCCTCCCAGGGATTTTTTTTAATTATATTCTTTTAGTGAATATGGGGGGGAAAGAGAAAAAAGGCAGTGGCTAATGTAACTAAGACGATCACTTAAAAACGTCTTAAACGCCTAGCAGTTGGAAATACTAATGGTTATTCCATGGACAACCAAATTGGTGGGCTTGAGCGGTCCCGGAACGCGTTTATAGAATTCTATAGCATGGTAATTAAAGTTTTTTTTTTTAATGTATTTCTTTTAAGTACATTCTTTTTTCAATCCTCTTTTTATGCATGGAATCCGTAACAGTAAGCATTTCCTGACCACGCTCGCTCGATAAAACACGGAAATGCAACCAGGTATGAGCTTGCATGGAAATGATGACAGTTTGTAGGTTGATTGTAGAAAAGCATCTAAATTACTAGTCTCAATGGCGTTACTTGATATTTTTATTGCTCACAGAATGAATTCTAGATTGATGTTCTCCCCCCATTTAAGACTTTTGAGTAATTCATTGACGTTAATGAGAAGGACGTGAACATATATATACAAAAATTAAACACTAATTAGCAGAAGTATAATTTCAACAGCAATATACTTTTTCTTTCATTTAATATACACAGATCCTACTTACAGATAATGAGAAGTCAATGTAAACATGAATGGTTTTCTTTTTTTAAGCCAAATAATTCAAAACATTGCAGAAAAAAAGGACTAAATAATATTTTATAACTAAACATCGAAATTAGTAATAAGCAGTTCTTTGATATTAACGGAACGAAATTCCCATTAATAAAATAAAGATCAGAGCTGAGCTTAACAATGGATTCATTATCGATAACATATGGCAACAGGAATTGGAAAAAGTCAGACCACTATTAGTATTTAATATAAGCCATAATTTGATGAAAATAAATTACGATTTTACTCACTACTACGGGAAAATCTATAAGTAAACGAATATATACAAAATGATCGTGAAATTTTGCCGGTGAAAAAAGATTCAAGAATTTTACGAAACACAATTGCAGAATATTTTTAAATTTTGTATTACAATCTACTTTTTTAATGATAGTTTACAGCGAAATATTTACAATTCTCAAAAGAAAAGTAAAAAATTCTATTCCTAAAATCTAGCAATTACTTGAGTAAGTTAGAAGACATGCTAAATAAAATTTTTTTAAGTTTAACGAAATTTGAACTTGGTCCTTTTTTTTTTTGTCTCAAACCATTCTGGCCACACACCATTTCAAGATTATCAAATATCTGCAAAAACAGAAATCTCGAGTATAACAATCACGCAGCCATCATTGAAATACTCTCCATTCACTATCAGTATTAGAAAAAAATTAATGAAAAAAATCTCTATTTCTCCGTTAATTAATTAATTTTTTGAATAATTTTTTTCAGCCAAAGAATTTGAATACAAATATATCGAAATTCTTTAATTGAAATTCCCCAAAAAGATGTCAAGAAAGTTCATTTTCTGATTATATATATTTACATTGATTAAAAAAAAGTAAATATTTATTAAAAATCTACCAAGGAATTTACTACTATTTTACAGTTATTTAAAATCTAAGAATAGGATCAAAATTTATCTGTAACCGAAACCAGGAACAAAGTTATATCATGCAAAATCCCGATATCCTTTAGAAAGAAAAATATCTTTCACGGTTTAATATTCTACGAGATTTTTAAGGGGATATATCACATAAGAAGTGTATTCAATTCTTTTTCTCTACTAACTTTCAGTATGCAGGTAAATCTACATCGAATATACGCAGCTGTAAATACAGATTACATTGTAAGCTATTGCCATTTCTAGAATGAATACAAAATTGATAGCAAAAAAAAAAGCCTAAACAGCTAATCTACTAGCTCGAAACAATCAATTAGCAGAAACTCCAAAAAGAATAATAATGAATAGCTCTCTAGAAATAAAATATACACCGCACAAACCACATTATACAATGACCTGCCACTTTATGAGAAAGAAGCGTCAATTTTGCAAAAAGATCTCCCAAGATTCGTGAGTCCCTTGAGTCACGCCAACAACTAATCGGACGCCTTTTCTTGTAAAAATGATTAAGATTATGATTGATTTTGAAAAGTGATCCCATTCCGTTTCAAGAAGCACGAAATATTCAGCAAAATATCCTTGCATCTGCCTCTCCAAGGAGAAAAAAAATTAAATGTTAGGAGAGAGGTCGGGGGACAGACAAGAGGGAAAGCGCCCTCTTCTTTCACTGTCTGGACATGACGTTATAGATTATACCTCGAGCTAAGAGACGAAGACCTTGCATTCAAGCGTGAACGAAGTTGTTTACATCCTCCAGAATTAACAAAAAAAGGCAATATAGTAATAACATACTTTTTGAAAGAGAAGAAGACAGCAAAAAAATGGCATACGGGCAGATGGATCCAACACACCTTCCCAAATATCTGGATACAACACATTCCTTTTACATCAATATATTATATTATTTGGCTTTTATACTTGTTGAAATAAAAAATCATCAGTCGTTTGGATCTATGCAAGATATTGTTTATGAAAAGTTAAACAAATCAAACATTTAAAAAATTAAATAAAATTAAGGAAAAATTTATCAAAACATCTAATGATACTGATTCAAAATAAACCAGTTCTTTCAACAATTAATGGGTTCCATAAATTGACAGCTAGCAAGAAACTATATTATGAAATACTGAAAACTTAATTCAGCGAACCCGAATCGCATCTATATTAGAAAACAACAGCCGGTTACTAACCCACCAGTAAACCTAAATTATAACATAAAAAAATATACTAAACTATATTCCTATCACAAGACATACCTCATAGACAAAAATGAATTAAAAAATAAATAAAACCAGTCTTTGCACTCGAAAATTCTCTGTTTGCTCTTAATTGAGGAAAATTCTCTCTATTTAAATAGAGATATCTCTAATTATCTCTAACTCTAATTGCTCAAGTCTTTCTTTGCCCAAACTGTTTGCACTTTATAGTTATTCTCCCTAATACCTACCTATATGTGGTGACATCTTAATAAGCCAGCCAGTAAAAGCCACTAAACATGAGTGTACGTTTTTGCCGAATGGTTAAGTTACTGAACTTCAAACCCAAACATCACAGGTTCGATCCATCACTACATTGGTGACCCGGTCGTGATCCATATATATATAGTCCTTCGAAAAGTAAAAATTTACATTTGTTTTAGACTGAATTGCCCTAGAAAATTTTTTTTTCTTACAACTCAAAATATATTTTAACAATAAAAATTTTAAAAATAAAATCAAAATGATGCACCATTTGGAATGGCAAGTGTGAGAGCAAAGGTTTATTTATTTATTACTAGCCGCCTTTGGCGACCAGCTGATTCGCCATAAGTAATGCGTTCCAAAATTTTCAATTAAATCACATATTCATTAGCCAAAATTTAAGAAATAGTTAAAGTTAAAAGATTCGTTATTAGTATAAGAGTCGGTAACTTTATTCGGAAAAACTTTGAGTTTAATGCTCTCACAATTTATCGATTATGCTTCCAAAATATTAAAAATGTTTTTTTTTTTCGATGATATTGCCAAAATGTTAAATATGTTTTTTAAAGAAAGAGAAAGCGGGAAAAAAATTATTGAATTAATGATACAGATATTGCAAACGATTACAGAAATATGCCATTAGGTCGGGATTTCAATGCATATCCTGTCTAAATTCAGTCAGATTTACTGTAAATAAAAATAATTTATGGAATTAATGATATAGATATTGCAAACGATCGTAGAAAACTTTGCTTTGCATTTATTTTTTTAGAAAATATCACATTTATATATTTTTTTATTTTATCAAGTCACGTGCTGAAAGTTGTATTTCTTTAGATTTGATTTACGATGTTAGTTGTTGTTTTTTTTTTTATTTGAACTTCCGTCATTGTTTTCTTTTCTTTTATCCGGTCACGTGATCAAAAAAACATAGTTAAACTATTTCTTTAAAAATTCGTTAAAAATAGAGGCTTAAGTTATCCATTAAAACACTGATACCATTAGAAAGCTAATTTTTTTATCTTTAAATTGATAGATTATTATTTTTTTGTCTAAAGATGTAATCTACTTAAATCGCGTAAACATTTTAAAGATAGCTTAGTCTTTTAAAATGCAGTTAATGGCAGAACAGAATTTTCAATGTTTAAAATTCTTTTTACTGGGTGCATATTATATAACACAATTCGTCAGATTGTTTACATTTGTATTTTTACTAGCCACCTAGTATTTCATCTAGATTTCTTGATAACACCTTTGCAAAACACGTTTACCGCCACTTCCACAAACAAAAAGAACGATTAGTAACATTTTAACCTCATCCAACCAGAGAAAATTGGATTATATGAATAGAGTGGAAAACAACATTATAAATAACACGAGGTGCGAAGTTAACTACAGACGTAAGTACTAGGGTTCGTTGGTATCCGATAAATACAACCTAACAGTAAAGTTACCGAGGGTCCAGAAACACCTGAAAATGCTCCACAGCTAATTCCATGGAACGTGAGATTCCAAAAAACAGACTCCCCCTTCCTCTTATTTTTCAGTAAAATAAGGCATGTAATCGGTTGAGAAAAATAGAAAGTACCAATTTGAAAAGTGCCAGACGGGTATTGACTGTTTTAAAATAGAAACCACAGAGATTGATTGCTTACAATTCAAATAAACTCTCATCCAAGTTTATAGAATGTAGTTACTTTGTTTGGAATTTATATGAGAAAATCGGGTAAAGATGCTTAAAAATAAGGTAACTGAAGAAATGAACGCAATTTGGTTCTACTTAGCTGAATGGAAAATTTAGTGAATTTAGCGAAGATGCAATGCAAAGTAACGTTTAATAACATGAAATTTAAAATGAAGTCAGACCGCAGTTTAAAGCATACAACCCTCTTATATCGTTTGGTAGTATAATCACCTCAACTTTTTATATTTTTTTTTCAACAATGATATCACTTAATCATGATTTGTAAAGACATGAGAGCTACAATGATCAAGTAAAACACAGCATTTAAAACACAATTTTAACTTGTGGAATACATTCGATGTTAAACAGAAAGATGACTCACAGTTCAAAGTGTTACATCCCCATTTCTTATCTAATTAGTCTTGAGTTTATTTATTTAATTAATTTTTACATTCGAACATATAGATTTTTAAAAAAATCGTATATCATGAGATTATCAACAGCTGTACACGTGTTGGATTTCACTGATAACGGACAAAAAGGGCAATCAATGGATATCAACTTCCCTACTTAATGAATGTCATTTCCTTTGCTTCCGTTCATGATTAACTTTAATGGCGGGCTTTGTAGTAAAATCACTAATTTTGGAATACACACAGATTATCCTGGGAGTCATCGTCTTAGTTGACGAATTGCTACACATATCACTAATATGAAAGACAGTCCCAATAGAATAATTATTGTATTTAGCAAATTTCAACAAAGGATGCATACTTAACCCTCGTGTTATCCAGAAAGTTCGACGGGAAACACTGCTTTAAATTTTGAATAGCAAATTGAGTCTGAGAGAAATGGGCATTTGCAAAAAACTTCTGAGGATCGTAACGTGAAAATGGTGAGAATTCTTTATTCCAAAGTATCACTGAAAACAAAATTATTTTCAGATACGCAAAATCATGTTCTCCACAAAGGTCCTTAAAATCAACATAAGTGGCGAGAGGAGGAAGCAGGGGTGGGGCTTACTACTGGTAGAAGAAATCTCAATCTGTTATGTTTTCTGCAAAGCATTAAATCTTCATGTTTGTTTTCATTTAGTCAATCAGTGTCAGTTTCTTCATTTCAAAAAACGAACCTGTCAGACCACGACATCAGATTAATGAGGAACATGCGTTTCACAAATCAAGAAAGAGGGAACTGCAACCGGAAATATCACAAGATACGTCAAAAGCAAGACATGGCCTCATATTACGAACAGCAATATATCCAGCAAGAGTGCCCTCTAATAGAAACGCAACGGGTTTGGGCAACAGTTGAAAAAATTCCGCTAAGATACTCCGCCTTCTATTCCCTCCCTACAGTAATAGCTCAACTTGTTAAAATGGAGAGAAAAAAAACAGTTCCACATTTCCTTTCCACAGGGGAGTAACTGATGCCATTCCATGATGTTTAACTTAGTCTTGTCATCCCCGGAGAGAAGGGATGTCAACATCTACGTGGTTCCAAACTCAGTCCTCTTTTTGTTAGATGCCACCTGGTCTCTACATACATGCCACAAAATCTAAAACATTATACCTTTCCCCAGTTGCGAGCTTTACAAGGTATCCTCTCAGGCGCAACAAATCCCCTGTATCGCGCTGGAACTACTTATCTTTAAATCTGAAATCTGTAAAAAAGACAGCCGCAGGCGAAGTGAAAGACAAGACTTTCTTTGGATCCCTTATCCCCTCTTTTTCCTCCGTTCAGCCCACTTTGTTCAGCAAGTGCTACCCCAGGGAGTAGATCAAAAAATGGAAAAACTCATTCTGAAACATTTGTGGAATTGTATCTTAAACCTATAAATAATTATAAAATTGTCCATTTATAATGAAACAATTAAAAGAGAATTTAAGTTAGGATATAAAAAAAAAAAAGTTAAAAGAGAATCGCTAAAAGATCGAATAATTTCGAGTTCCTTAGAAATGCGTAACTTTAAAAATATGAGTTTAACTGGGACATACTATACGTCGATAATTCAATATCCAAATTATTAAATAATTGTGGGGAAATGTACAAAAAATAGATAGTACATTAGTATAATGCTCGTTACCAAGATGTCTTTATTTATTTTGCTTCAGAAGATTTTATTTGCCATCCCTCCCACATACCTTTTAAAAATGATTCGTATAAATGGGCATGTGAAAAAAGCTCTACGGCATTATTTCACAGCAAAAGTGCAACGAAGAATACTAATATTTCAAAATATTTATTTTAAAAAAGAGAAACTGATATTGATAATGATATTTATTTAAAAAAAAATATAATTATTACTCTGAAGAAAAAGTATTTTCAAATTCTTTGTATTTTAAATTATCTGATAATGCAATGAACATTCGATTTTCTTGAATCGAGATTTAATGCTTTGATGCAATATGCAACCTTTTCACGTACATAATGAAACAGTTAATAGAGAATTGGTTAGAATATAGAGAAAAGGTTAAAAGAGAATAAGATAGAATAATGCACACACACACACACAAAAAAAAAATAGTTTTGCAAATCATAATTAACTATTTAAATTGGATCATCAATGAATTTTAGTTTGAATAGTGTTTTTGGTGTAAGAAAGGAAAATCCATTTAAAAAAGTTATTTGAACACAAAATATTCAATAACGTTTTTCAAATCACTGCATTAGACTCAGTGAATTCAATATGCTTGTAGCATCTCGTCTGTTCCTATACATATAAATATTTGAAACCATCCAATAATAATTGAGACAATGAAAATTTTCCCGGAGAAAATAGGTCGTAAGCAGAAAAAGCCAATCCATAAATCAAATTATTCAACAGATAAATGAATCTGGGGCTTTTTGAAACATACGCGCAATTTGATCACAACAATTCCTTCAAAACAAACTTTTACACAAAATGGAATCAGTACAGTCTAAAACACTGAACCCATTATGTTATTAAAACTGAATAAAATTAGCACTTAAAAAACAAAGATATCTTGCACATCTACTGTTGCTTATAAATATCAAGCCACCAATGAAACTAAATTCCACATCAAAGTTTGCCGCCAACAAATATACCCACGCTTCATTTGCAACTTTTATCAGGAAAAAAAAAGCTAGCCGATAACGAAACATTTCCATCGGTGGGCCAGTCCCTCTTTGGTTTCCACCCTCCAAGAATTGATAAAACGGTACAGAAGAGAGACAGAGAGAGAAACGGAAATAAATAATAATAAAAAACAAGGTTTCCCTTTTCAGAGATGAAAAAGACTATGCAGGGTTCCGTCTTCGGTAGTCTTTTTGGTCCGGCTTAATTACTAGGGTCCTACAGGACAGATAATCGAGTTTGGGGCCGCCATCTTCCCACGATTAGCCGCCGCGGAGACGCGAGAAACCCTATAATCAAAGGAGAAGGGTCTTTTTTCGGATTTAGAGAAGGCACTCGCCATGGTGGTGCTTCATCGCGCTTCGGACGTTGCTGGATAGGGGGAGTTGTCTGGTAATGGAATAGGGAGAGAACTCAGGATGACGAGGAAGGCAGAGAGAGAAGGGAAAAAAAATCAATTTGTAGCCAAGAAACACGACTTTCATCCAAATTCCGAAGCATTCTATCACGCAAGAGATTTCCTACTTTAAAGTTGATGAAGTTAACTGAGGGGGGGGGGAATGAAATCAGTCCTATTCAGAGTTTATAGGGAACAAATAATAATAAATAAAAGGCATCGAGTATTAGCTTTTCGGAATAAAAATGTATTTTGTTAATTCGTTTTTATATATTAGAATGAATATTTGTTACTTTTATGCGCTGCCATATTGTTCATTCGGCTGCAATAACAACTTTGTTAACTCATTGCTTTGAACCAAGAAAGCCTATGCTTTTTTACATGGCCAGTTGGATGTTGGAGGCTCAGGAGTCGGACAGCCATGAAATTTGTTTTTGCTGATGACTTAGAAACAAAAAAATTATTGTCGACCCTAATCTAAAGTATACATAAATAGTAAAGTGAAAAAGAGAGAGAGTTTGTGAGTGAGAATAAATATCATTTATATTTCACCAGTATTATTCAATTTCAATAAATGAATTTATTGTCGACAAGAAAATAATATTTTTTCTATCATTCCTAACTAAAGGAGAGAGCAATTCAAATTTCAAGTGATATTTCCAAAATTATTTCTTTTGGAGCACCATCTATTCAATCAAAAAGGCTCAGAAACAAAAGAATATGGAAAAATATGTCAATATTATAAAAAATTCCGCTAATTTATATGTTGTCATTTGATCCTATTACATATTACTGACAGGTAATTACTAGTATAAAAGTGCAACCCATTTTTATGTATTGAAATGTTAACTTTTTTTAATCAAAAGTTTTTTTTTATTATTTAAATTTTGTGTTTTAGTTCACATCACAGTTTTAAAATTATTATATAGCTACAATCTAGCTCTCTTTAGAAGAAAAAAAATTACAAATAGACTTAAAGAATTATTCAATTATGCTCAAAAATGAGTTTCATGCTTAAAGCTGGGCTCTGGCAACGGACACACTTTCTAAAGCCATATTGGCATTCCAAAAGATGAATATGAGATGTTTGCGAATGTATTTGATTATTGTCACTTCATGCTGAAATGGCACAGCCGGCATCTGTGTATGTAATTTTTTTTACCTCCCGGCAATCACAAAAGAAATTAATTAAAATGAAATAAGAACTCATAACAATTTTATTTTAAGCAAAAATATAAAATTGATATTTGACGCATCTATACATTACAAATCCCACATTGCGTCAAATCGTGATTATATAATTAATTCTCTCAGTTTGTTATAAATACTGCACAGAATATAAAATCAGGACTAAGTTGTAAAATACAACATTTCAATATTATTGATGTGAATGACGTTGATGATATAAAAGTGGATTCGTTATTGTTCAAAATGAAATTTGAGCTTCTAATTTAATGTCTGTATACTGTTAAAATAAAGAGAAAAGTTCAGTAATAGCTGTGAATAAATTCTATGCATAAGCGAAATTATATGTGCTTATATTTTGATCAACAAATATTCAGCGATGAATTAAAAAAAAAAAAAACCTAAGACACAAAATGAATTTCTTAGAATAATTTACCACTGTAATTCATCGAAATTATAAGGTCTCCATTTCAATGATTAGGGAGCCATCTCTTTTAAAACATAGGCCATATTTACATTAGAGTTACGCCTTTTTTTATACGCTTGGACAAAGGGATAACAATCTACCGTAAAAATTTCTTAATTTCGCCTCGGAGCTTGTTATTTTTATTCCAGTTGATGAGAAGTTCCACAGCAAAAAATAAACGTGTTTCCTATAGCATGCAAGAGGGAGACGATGTCTATCAAGTTAAAAACAATTTAATTTGTATATTTATTCTAAAGCTAAAAAAAAATGGACTCTGTTTTCATTTTCTTGTGAGAAAAATTGCTTTGTCTAGAATTTAAAGATCCCACGCGGCTTTCTCTTGCGATTGACAAGTCCAAAATAAACAATCCTGAGCTTCTTCAGGGAATTTTCAACATCATTAGATCCCCTAAAAGCATTATGTATTGTATTTATCAAGACAATATTTCACCGAAAGACGTAAAATAAACATGTAATTAAAGACCGCTGCTGTTCATCCACTGGAACTAATTTACTTTTTGTAATAACAGAATTCTATTATTATTCCTAAAGCATCTTAACGAATATCTACTATTAAGGATATTTTTTAAAGAAATAATACTCACAACATTTGAGTTGATTTTATACTTTAAGCTATTTATGCCGAAAAAATGTACTTAATAGGTTATTTGGGAATGAAAATTATTGAGTGGAATTAAAGTTTCTTAATTAATATCGCTCCGAAGAGAAGGTTCCTTGTAATCAATATGCGACACATAAAAAGGAGTTTTAAATCCCAAACTCACCTACAATTTAATCATTCATTAAAAATAAAAAACAATGTGAAGGAGAATTTCTTTCATTTAAAACAGGAGAGAAAAGAACTGAATATGGACCTTACGGACGATAAATAATATGTTATTGTAAGGTAAGTGTTTAGATAAAAGAAAAAAAAATTAGGAAAAAAAATCGGTGTGTTATTTATATATGAACATATAATATTGGAATTGATATTAAATTGAGTTCGGTCGCTTTATTATCAACTCAAGTTAACTAGTATGCAATGACAAATTTAGATATATTGCGGCCAAGACAGACACATAATGATTCCCGTCCTCCAATAAACTGGCCAGCTTAGTTTCCACACTTAACATATTTTTAACATGTTAATGACTTACTTTGACTTTTTTTTTATTAGAATTGTGAAATTAAAATGAAAAGTTTTTATCTATTATGATTCAGAATTCTTGAATTTGTACTCAAAACGAGTACAAATTCAAGAATTCTGGAGTGTGTACAAGTGTACTTGAAACCCATACTTGTACTTAATAATAAAGTAAACGAATGAAGTCTTAGTCCTGCAGTCTTATGCCAAGTCGGAACCCCATTAACCCATTATTTATCATGTTCATAGTCAGCAACTAATAGTTTTTATAAAATTACTTAAGTCATGATGTTATATTATGTACGGACATATTCCATATGAATGGAGGATCTAGAAATCAAATAATAATTTTATTATCGAGTAATAAGATATGCCATTTTAGTTTAAATAACTGAAGTTTTGAAATGGATTCCCGCTCAACACACACACATTTCTTAGACAGATAATTAATATTTATTTGAATAATCCATACTTACCAGATTCAAATATAAGTCTAAAAAGTGGAAGTCAACCAATTCAAAAGTTCAAATCTAATAAAATCAATAAATCAAAAATAATTAGACTATTGGAGAGCTAATATTTTTAGACACGTTTAAAAAGAATATGGTTGGCTTAAAGCATTCACTAAATAATGAAAACAGTTCGGAATTCCCTTTAAAGAGGACAAAAGAAACGATATGTTTGAAGATACCGGTGACTAATCATATATTCTCCTGGAACTGTAGTGCTTTTGGCACAGTCACAAAATAATTTTTTTATTCAGCATAATTCATTGCTGGAGAGCACGGTGGAAATAATCTATCGACTTCCTTGTTGAAAGTGTACTTCGAGAAGAGGCTGTCTGTTCTGATGCATGCAAAAGTAAAACTGTTGAAAGTGATCTGCCTTAGAGTTTAATCAAATCTTTATTTTAAATGTTGTCTACCCATATAAAAATGTCAGAAAGTGGACATGACTACACATTTATCTCCCCCTAGGAATCGGCAGAATGCGACAAGGAAAAAAATGAGTGGTGCGAACAGTACCCTCCCACAAACACATCCCTTTCGGCTTGCGTAATGACACAATACTGCATATTTTGTGTATTTTTGTACAGTATGTATATTTGTATTTTCCAAATCTTATATAAAATTTAAAAATTTGACACAGACTGTTTTGGATACAAGACCAAGCACCAGGCGGTCTTTACCAAAGCTATTAGGGTTTGTTTTTATTATTATTATTCTGGGTGAAAGGGGGAATCGCGTTCTATGGCAACAAATTTAATACAATGCGACATAGGTCGGAAGTTTATAGAAAGATAGATAGATAGATAAGATTTTATCTATCCAACTATTCCTGCTTTTTAGTAACAGTTCTCACATGTTTTAAATCCAGAAAATAAATTTCAACCAAATTTTGATAGAAATTTACAAATTTTGTAAAGCCCACACATCAAATTCCATTCATTTAGCTCGAATGAGTTTTGTAAGTAGAGCAGTCGCACAATTTCATTGTTTTTTCGGATTCTGAAATGTCTAAAATGATTTGTGATTACAATATTCATACAATTGCAATACACATATTTGCTTCCGTACGAGAAAATAACTAATTTGTTCTGCAACAGTTTCTCGCATACTTCCTAATGAAGACCAAACCCCATACATAAAATGAGAACGCAGTAAGAGCTCAGATTCTTATTTTCATAGTCTCACATAAACATTTTGCATTTCGTAGCGAGGAGAGAAAAAAAGTGTGACTGCATTTTGAATACTTTTTTTTTTTTTCCTCTCCTAAATGCAACTAAAAGTTGACATTCGACTACAATTTCAGTTTCGAAATTGCATACTAAATCTAATTGATCAAAGTTGTTGTGTAGTCGTTCAATGATAAATATGGTTTTGAAATTTTATCTAACTAGCTCTAAGTTTTAAAATTATCGTTTTCATTTGTATTCTAGCAAACCATTTCTTAAAAAAAAAAAAAAATAAATAAATAAATCTCTAAATTTTGCATCAGATTCACATATTAAATTTCATTCGTCTTGTTCAACGCATTTTTAATTAATTAATTAATTTAAGTAATTTAATTGCGTAACATCACATGATATAATGACAAAAATTATTTTCCCCAACTCAGAGAGCTCTGAAATATGAAGAATAATTAAAATAATAATTTTGGGAATTCTAGAATATTTTCTTCGTATATTTCTCATATGAGAGAATAAAATGATAATCAAATGATAAAGAAAAGAACTTGGCATCGTCACAGTACCAGATCATATTCCGCTCAGCATTCCAGGTAGTGCTCGCATTCTCGCAGACATGCAAAACAATGAAATAAGACATAATTCGCCGGGAGATCGCCAACCCTAATAATATACATTTTTAAGAACATCATAAGGGGTGGGCTGCGATGAGTTTCTCACACCAACATCCGTCCGCAGAGCCAATTGAGGAAACATGTTCAGCGAAGCGTCGAGACCTGCGGACTGAACCCACTGACACGTTTGTCAACTGGAGATGAGGCGTCACAAAATATGCAACCGCTCGAATAAATAATGATCAAGTCGCGGATTTAGCGCTTTGCAACTGCAGAAGGGGGGGGGGGGGAGCAGTCGCAGGTGGACGCATTGCTCATTTTTTTCGCTTGGTGATGGATGTAGACTGGCAAGAAATGACAAAATAAACAAGAATTGTAATTAAAGGCTCGAGTCACAGAAAACACTTTTTATAACATATTTTTTATCGAATTTATTATGTCATTCAATAATTTTTGTCAACTGATTCACACATTCGCCGTTTAGGTTAACATATTAAAGACGTCACGTTTAGTCAGATTTAGCGAGTATTTTCCTATAGCATTGTCAAGAGTGTCTACATTTAGGTTATGAAATACCACGCACCCATTCCTTAATTCATACTGCCCTGTACTTTTAACTACACTGATGTAAGAAATTATGAGAATATTCGTATTTGATCTACGCTCTCCAGTACTACTGGACAGATTTTAATAAAATTTGGTGTGAACATAGGTTGATATAAACATTCAACAGTTATAATATATACACATTTGTGCGTAACATTCATGGAAATCTGAAACAGCGATTGCAGAATACACAAAAGAAATGGTTAATAGAGGGTATAGTCCCTACCCTCTTACAGCTATATACGCCTTGCAATGTGATGTCATACTGCAAATAAAGCAGATTATCAGTGCATTTGGCAATTGGTTCCACTCATTCACCGACGGTGCTTTCAGTTCCTGGATGGTTCTCGAAGGGGTATTGCGAGTTGTAATGCCCCAGAGCGTCCGAGACATGTTTATAGGGTTCAGGTCTGGAGACCAGACTGGCCAATCCATCCGGCGAATATACACACTCTCGAGAAGTACATCGATCAGAAGAGCTCTATGTGGTCTCGCGTTGTAGTCCAAAGCGAGGTAGTGGGTCCCTGGCTCTCTCCATATGAAAGTACAGGTGTTCGGTGTTCAGGCTAAAACAGGACCCACTACCGACCCTCCAACGCCCGGGAAATCGACAATTACGGCGGTGTAATGTTCTGGGCAGGCATTATGTTAGATGGCAGCACATCTCTGTCCCCAGTGTGAAGTATAGGGATAACATTTTGGAGTCCTATGTTCGCCATTTCTGGGATACAGTGGGCAACGAGTTCATCTTAATGGACGATAACGTGAGGCCGCATAAAATTCTTCTGGTCAACGAATTTCTCAAGAGTGAGAATATTCGCCGGATGGATTGGTCAGCCTGGTCTTCAAACCTAAACCCTGTAGGGCATGTCTCGGACGCTCTGGGGAGGGCAATTGCAACTCGCACCCCCACGAGAACCATCCAGGAACTCAAAACAGCGTTGATGAATGAGAGGGACCAATTACCACATGCACTGATAAACTGCCTTATTTCCAGTATGACATCATGTTGCAAGGCGTGTGTAGCCATAAGAGGGGACCATATTCACCTACTAACCCATTTCTTTTGTGTATTTTGACCTTCATTATTTCAAACCTTCAGACTCCCGTGAGTGTTACGTACAAGCATGTGTGCCTGTTATAACTGTTGAATGTTTATTTTGCTTGCATTATACCAGCCTATGTTCACACCAACTTTTATTAAAATCTCTCCAGTAGTTCTGAAGATCATAGATCAAATATGAAAATTCTTACACCAGTGTGTAAGATTAGAATGCATGTTTTTACCCTCAAGGTTTTGTGTCAATGTTCACAGCAAATCATTTCACTTGACTTCTATATCCACAGCTACCCAATCGGAATCGTAGACTTTTTCTATAAGATAGCCAGTACGTTATAAAATAGCATTCGTAAACTGAGTTGCGAATGTAAATATATTCTAAAATGTGTTTGCCTTAAAAAAGTATTGTGAAATATTCTTTTGTCAACCACAACGAAACCATATCACTTAAATTTGTAAGAAAATTAATTAAACAATAGTAAGAAAAATTTAAACCTATAATCTAGTCCGAAAATTGACGAGCCTACTCAGTAATCGCCTATCTTGTTCCTAACAGTCATATTAATATTAAAGTTTGGAAGGTAAAAGGCTGCGAACTCGGGAATTATCTTCAAATCATAGTAAATGTAGCGCAAAATAGATAGAATCGGGCAAATATTACACGATTTCGGAATACTTATTCATTACAATTAAACGAAATCATGATGGCATTCATTTGAAAATATCAAATTATGCAATAAAACACAAGCAACAGCTTTTCAAAACCAATAACACATGTTACCAAACAATGGAAGAAAGAAGTATCAATACCTTTAAATATTCCCACGAAACAATCTCAACGAAAATACACAAAAACCCAAATCATCCTTCACTCGAACGTCAACCACTTGTCCCGATCCGAAATGTTTCTTCCTTCTCTCTAAAAAAGGAAAACAACAAGGAATAACCTCAAACACTGCCTTTATCGAGAATTTCTTGATCCGGACTACTTTCAATTGGCCATGGATATTTACGATCGCAGAGAAAAAGAAAAAAATAAGCGCAACAACAGCTGAGAGAGAGAACGAATAAAAAAAAAATTGCCTCGGTTACCTTTTCCAAGACCGTCACTTATCTCAAATAGCATCCCAGAGAAAAAGTCAATGCTCTCCGACCAGCAGATAACAAAAGGTAGTGGGGCGGGGAGGTAGAAAGAGAACCCAACCAACTCCAATTCACCTTCTTCTGCTACATCTTAAAAGTAACTTTCTTTTCAGTGGAAGGATTCATTTGGGCAGAGTTATAGAGAACCGAAAGGAATATTAAGCGGCTAAATAGATTGTCGCGATAAAACTTCGAATGTGGCAAATGATGTTTGCATCCATTGACTTCGAGGGCGACCTTTTAACTCGGGGGGTTTATAGGGGTGGGAGAGCAACAGACTCAAATTGAAAGTATTGTTATTTAGAAGAAGAAAGATTCAATAGCAAGAGTGAGCAGTCATTTCCTGGGGTATCAACCCGTGATGCACGCTAAATCGAATATAAAATCCACCATGTAGGTAGATCGAAGTATCGGATCAACTATGAGGAGTTAAAAGAAAAATAAATTATTGAAGTACATTAACTTACCTTAACAAAATGTAGAAAAGACAGACATTTAAAAACTAGTGCAAGTGCTTCGTAACTAGAATAATTGAAAATCTCAGCAAAGAAAACGAGTCATGTCTTGGTGGTCATAATTGAACCATAATTTTCCATCAAATCCTTTTGAAATTCACAAATTTAATTTGAGTACAAAATTCTTTCAATCGAGGCAAAAAATTCTCTCCTGAGCTTTAAAAAAATCAATATAGGATTTTTATTTCAAGTATACACATGCGAATTACCAAACATTCATACATGTATATTTGGCTGTCTATTTCAAGTTATCTACTATGTTTAATTCGTATACTTATTTGCTAATGTTATGCGGTGAACTTATGTTCCCGAGAAATAATATATCATATGTTGTCATACGAGAATTGAATTTAAAGAATTTAAGAAGAAGACAGCCTTTCAAGAATATTTATGCTCTTATTTATTCAGTTAATCGAATATATTATTTGTATCATTATATGAAATCTCCAAAATGTAGTAATTTTCCCACCCATAAATGAATTCTCAGTCATATTTCTGCAAAAAGAAATTTTTTCGCCATATTAGAGGATGCACAAATGACTAATCAATTTATCGCCGAGCCCTAATGCACTCCTAAGTTTATTATAAATCTGTAAAATCTTAATGCCATTCCGAAAACGAATTCACTCCTACGCATTCAAAACGAATACCGCAGCCGAATCCAAAAACATACGCACGTTCTTAACAAACACGGAACCCAACAGAAACTAATTTTATGGCTTCTGACAATGCGGTATTTCCGATATCACAGCGACATGACATTTACGACATATTTACGCGAAAACTTAGCTACATTTTGATGGGTTCTCTCAGATTGTTCGCCATTTTTATTGGCCCGGTTTGCGCCAGTCAGTCGGCTCCGTGTTTACAATGTTCATTTCGAAAAATGGGCCTTCGCCGAAATGATCATATTTGCTAGAGAGAGAAACTCCATAATGCCAGATCCATCATTTCACCATCAAAGTAATGACAAAAAAAAAAAAA
>JAPMOQ010030349.1:2736319-2751383 GCA_026543055.1 Argiope trifasciata | reverse complement strand
ATATATATATATATAATTCAGTGAAATACTGTGTTGAGATTTACAATGCTCTAATGATATTCGACGCATAGTGGAGGAGAAATTTCCACATTCAGCTGCAAATCTCGGTTTAAAGAACTGATAATTTCTCTTCTAATGACAAGCTTTATTGAAAAAGAAGCGTAAATCTGAAAACAAGTGTATTGTCTACGCGTTTGCATTATATAAATACCAAAATAAATAAGAAAAATTAATAAAATTAATTGTTTTTAATGAAGTTCAGGAGTCCTTTAATTAATTTATTTTTTCGTTTTCGTTTTCACTTTTGATTTCTTTATAAAAAGTATACGTTATTACATCGCAGTCCAAAGCCGTTCGTAAACATAGCAAACATTGATACAGTATTTCGGTGGGCAAAGCTTCGGTTTATATGCCATTTCTGTTATCATAAGCATAGTAATATTCGCAATTTATAATAATGAAAGCTTATTAAAATAATATGATTATACATCTCAGCATTTATTCATTATTTTATATCAGTTTCAAGAAACATGAATAAATGGTGGTTTACGTTCCTTTGAAAAATGCGAGGTCTTTTTTTTTTATTTAAGACTTTGCACTCGTTATTTTTTTAATATTAAATTTATTTTTTTATATTAAATTTATTTGAAACTGAAACCAAAATTTTATAATAGAAAAATGTAGCTGAAGCATTTCACTGAAATATCATATCAGCTTGTCATAATTGACATGACTTAGTTCATTTGGCCCAATGCCATAATTAAATATATTCTGAAATAGAAAAATTTTCAAATATTGGAGATTTTTAAACATACATGTCCATTCGAAACACGGAATATTTTGATATTCCAAACATCTTAATTATATCCTAACTATAGACAGAGAAATAAATAAATTAATAGTACTTAAATGCCAGATCTTTAAAAGTTTGCAGCCTTTCATTTATTAATAATTGCTACAACTTTTAATTTGCATTTTTTTTTTCCGTTATTATCCATAGACTTAGAATAAAAATGTTGAACATAAAAAATGAATAGAGAGGAATAGAAATATCGAGGAAGTATAGCGATAAATTTATATTTAAAAAAAACTTTATAAAAATATTATAATTAATATTATAATAAATAAAAATATTATGATTAATAAATAATTAAATATTATAATTATATTAAATAAGATTTTATAAAATCTAATCATAAAATTCGATTCCAAAAACACTGAAATATGCGTTTTGGTGAGAAATGCCAAGTATGTATCTAACTCAATAGAAGAAAAAAAAATTAATTTACAGCACATTTCCTTTAAAGTGAAACTAATGCAAAAACATGTCAAGCAATATTACATTAAACGAAATGAAAAGGAATTGTCAAAATCAGATTTTTCGAAACTCAGAACATTTTCCTTACATACATAAATAATCATAATAGTTCCAAAAAAGACGGCCAGATACACTTTAAAACTTAACACCCATGCCAAGAGAAGTTTATACTGATCCTAATTTGTAACTTTATGGTTAGACAGGACGGTTTTTCACCTATTACACACTATTTTACGATGCCTTCGTTCCAGAAGACACGCGGAACATTCACTCATCCCGCTTGTTATTTCAAGTGTCAACCCTGAACAGAAGAACAAGAGCGCGGCACTGAATAACCAAACGAAAAACACACGCTCCTCGCTTGCTCTCATACATTTCGAAATTATCCTCGTTTGTCGCTTCCAGGCCAGAAAAAAAGGCAGTAGGGGAGGAAAGAAAAAGAGAGAAAGAAGAACGAAAGTCTTTTACAGCGACTTATTTCAATCTTAGATGAGATAGATGGATGCAGCGAGAAACAAGCAAAGATTTAAAAAAAAAAAAGTAGAGAACTGCTATCTTGAAAGGGTGCCAGCCGCAGTCGTGGTCCCTCCAAGAATGGAGTAGACATGATGTGATTCAATTCGTTGCTGTGGTATTACATTCGTTGAAATGAATCAGCATACTAATGCGTGCACTAGTAAAATTGTTCCACTTGTCAAGCAGCTTTGAACAGCTCGACACTCAGGACTTTGGAACAGAAAGTGCTGCAAGTCTTTTGTTCACATATTTACTTACGGGGTTCTTTTTTTTTAAAAAAAAATTATTTATTTTGTTCCCTTTCGCTGAGGATCACATATGAAACAAGCGTGTTCGTCATACACAAGGAATGCTTTTATACAGTTTTACCCTCATTATTAAGGTTCGTATTCAGATATATTTGTTTGAAGGCTATGAATTAAAGAATTTTAACAGTTTGGCGACGTGACGAAATTACGAGATAAGACAAGTAACGATTATTTTCGCTAAGTAACACTTGGCGAAAGTTTTGAATCGAAAGTAAATCCGGCAAACATTTTATAAAAAAGGAAAAATAAATAGTGTACTGAATATCATTATGACTAGTTGGTTTTTCAAAAGTACTTCTTATATTTGTACTAAAATTAGTTTTAAATATTTAAATTATTTCTTGTAGTTTTTACAACTAAAGTACTTTTTTCTTTCTTTTTATGCACCATCCACCATGGAGCGAAATAACTTTCTGTAAAGAATAATTTGATGTGTCAGGAGATATACTCATACAAACCATATGGTTTCCAACATAAAAATTGGCATTTATATCGCACAACAAACACAAACACATTTTCAATGCTTCTCACTTCGGCCTGGAGTATTCGTGACTGTTTTGCATCACGGTGCATGCAAGTTCAGCACAGTTCACTCAATTATTTCACAGTCCATTATGTCAGCTTTATACGACAACAAATGTCTTCTTACGAGTGGCAGCTGCTGCAATCCCTGCAAGCAAAAACTTGAGGTACTGCTGGGTACAGAAATCCAAATCAATGTGGCAATGTCGTGGGTACTGGGAGCAAAACTACTATAGAATTCTCCTCCTTAGGTGATCCATTATAGGGTTGAAGCGATCAGTGGGATCCTTTCTCCTCCTTCCAACACTTCTCAAGTGGACAAGGAGAAATGGACCATAACAGGCAGCACAAAGAAAAGCCTAGAAAAGTTGCAAGAGCAGAAAGTACACCGCAGCAAAAACTTTCAAAGGCTTCCCATATTCTCCTTTCATAGGTCGGGCCTTTTATTCATTAGTACCTCAACCATGGGCATTTTTTATTCTGATATTATGGCTGTTGTAAAAGGTGAGATCTTTTATGGATAAGGGGGAGGGAAGGTGCCGGATTCGAATAGGATAAAAGAAGTATTTTCAAGACGGGAGATTTCTGGGGGAGGACATGCAACTTCCAACCGTGGGGTTACTGAACGTTCTTCTCTCCCTATTTGGTTCAACAATTCTAAAATTGAGCGGCGAATCGATGACAAGTACGTTGCAAACTACAATGGGTCTTGCAGACTTATGTATGACTTGTTGTTTCATATGAAAAATATATATAGATACAAAAATAATCTAACAATATATATATATTCAACAATAATCTATCAAAATATGATATAGTATTGAAAGATTCATGCAATTGATTCGTTGATATGATGATTCACTGATCACAGGGCGAGTTCCGTAAGGAAAAAGCGCCGAATTATATATTTCCAGAACAGTTATTTTTAAAAAATTAAAAAGTTTGATTTTAGACACGATTTGAACTTCAGTGCCTATTGATTCGCTAATTAATGAAATTAAGACGTAGGAATACTTTTTCTTCATTTAATATTAGGTATATATTTTTAAGAATATTATTAAAAACAGTATTTCCAACATTTAACACGTAACGCAGTCAACTTTAGGCGCAATTACAAAAAATATTATTAAAAAATACGAGTTGAATCCTTTGAAATGTTTAATAAGCTAATAAATATAATTGATAGAAAGATGACGATTTACAACCATTGTTTTATACTAAAACTACACAAAAATGAACCACTGAAGAAGGTCATTCAGTTGTTTCAAAAACTTTACATACCAGCAATTAGCACCATTTTTGAAAAACAGATTTCAGTATACTCACCTAGAAAGAAGAAAAAAACAGTAAGTAAAATAAATATTAAAACACAAACACACATTTATTTTAAAGAATAAAATTTTATGCAAGAACTGATTTTAATGAGTACTACTATTTTCGAATAAAGAAATTCAACTTTTTAATAAACTATTGTCAGAAAATGCTACATTCCAGCGCCTCCATAACAGGGGACTCCACTATATTCTAGAATAATAGAAGCAAAGTGCGATAATGAACGAATTTAACAGACTTTCTTATTTCGTTTCGAAATAAGTACTCTTATGAGCTGACTAAATCCAGATAGATAAACAGCACATACATTTGTCTCTTGACATAGAACGGAAGGCAACAGCCTTGTGAAAACAAGAAGGCAGTAAGTACATCATCGAAAGCCATTTCAAATGCAATTTTTTTTCTTTCTCTCCTCTGCTCTCCCTCTTTTAGTGTCACTGTTCATCGTAAGACGTAAAGCAAAGATGTCGGCGGGTCATTCATCTGGCAGAATGAAGAATTCCGTTGTCAACGCGACGTCTCATTTCCAGCAAGGCTTCACAGCAAATTACGATGATATCATGCTCCCCCAAAGCTACCTTCATATTCATGCCGAGCTTTTTCTTTCAGTGCTCCCGTTAAAGAAAAACTTGGATGAGCGAGATTAAGACTTATATAAAGAGAAGGATTACATTTGTATTAAAGAGAAATGATTTACTTATCTGATTGCAAATTCGAATTGTAAGGGTAGATCTATTATTGAGAAATGGTTTTAATCTCTTCGTGGTAATTTTTTTCAAAACAACTTTTTTTTGAAAAAATGAAAGGATATTTAATTTTTACACCTGAAACAAATGCATTATTACCTTCTTTTCCTTAAAACTTGGAAGAATTTAGTGTCAGTTCAAATGAATACGATTTGGATTAATACATAAAAATTGTGTTAATCCTTTGAAAATTGTGCTAATGTCATTTTGCACAGTTTAGAAAATGACTTTACCAAAAACATTGTTACTGCAGTGACAGGTTTCCTTTCAAATTAACGGAAGTCAGAAAACAGATTTTTTTATTCCATTGCATAGAATGGGAAAGGGGAAAAAAAATTTTTTAGGACTTATAAGTAAAAAGGGAACACCTATCTAAACCCTTTATTTACCGACGTTATTTTAAAGCAATGTGATATCTATGATTATTTTTTCTAACAGTATCTGAAAGAAAATGAAGAACGTATTTCTAGTAGAAAGCGGTAGATGTCAACTAAAAATAACATTACAATTATTTTATTGTTAATTTAATTAAATTATTATAATTATAAACAGTGCCTTTCTTCCTAGATTTATTATGTACCACAACTTAACTAATGGTTCAAAAATAAATTTGAAGAATTTATATCAAAATAATAAGGCAAAAGGTTAATAAACCAACTGGATTTTTTAAACCCCAAACACATTTTAAATATTATCTATGACTAAAATCGTAAGTTTCCTACAACAAAAACTGCATAAAATAGTAGTGAGGCATTAAATAGAATTTTGCACCAACTTCTACCCTGTACATTCAAATAATTATCTAAATTCATATTCGACCAAAAATATACGAATGCATTATTATAAAGATTAATTAAGAGCCAACTATGCTGCGAGACAAAGACTTACGCAACGCTTACATTTTGAAGCTGAACTCCCTTCGTATACAAATAAGCCTCCTAAGTATAATACCCAGCTTTTAAAATTTAAAACAAACCATAGCTTAGTATGCCCACGCAACGCCATCCTTCACATTCATGGTAAATTGTGTGCGAATCGTTCACACCACCAGTTAATCCTCCACTACAAAGCGTGTCTACCAGGACCTCCAAGGAACAGAACTCCGAAATAACACCACCCATAAATTCAAAGGCGGACACAATCACAAAACCCGAGTAATTCATTTCCAAGAAGACAGGCACGTGACTTATAAGCAAAGACTCATAAATACTCTCTAGCTGGGCCTTGTTACAGCTCTGGTGGTGGAGAATCCATCCCCGTGCATTAGAAATTGATGCGACAGTCGGTGCTTCCGCCTAAGCAGAAGGGTTGAGCGTTTCTCTGAAGATATTACTGCCTAGAAAGGGATGTTTAAATCTTCGGCAATTAGCGTGATGTCGACGTCCGCGGTTGCGCTATGGATCGGGTAGGAGATGTGGTATGAATTTATGACTTGGCTACTGGTGGTGAACTGTTCCTTCCAGATGATGTTGATTTGGTGTCTGGCGATTGTCTTCCCGACGATCGCCATGGATTTGGTACGCTATGATTTCTGAATTGAGTTGAAAGATGTCATGGAATGATGCCAAAGCAATACTATCAATTAAATTAGTACGAAGTAGATAAGAATCTAATTCATATTCATTCGTTGGAAAAAGAAATGCATGTCTATATCTTGAATTGCATTTTCTATATTAGATTCCGAGAAGAATCTAGTATAGAAGCAGACGAAAAAAACTTCCAACATAATAGTTTGGTAGGAAAAAAGATCAGAGAAATCCTAAAACCTTATAGATATTACAGACCATATAAGGGTAAAACTTTTCAGCAGATCTGCGATATTTTGACTTTAACAAGACAATTTAGAATATACTTCATTATATTTCGCATATTCGTATTTATAAATCAGCAGCAGTGGTCTTCCCAAAACATTCTCATATAATCTCAAATAAAAGTTCTATCCTAGAGAACTCCCTGCATGACACAGGCAGGCAATAATTATGAAATACTAACCTTTGAATCGAATGTAGCATTTTTATTGTATTTATCATGTGATCCAAGCGGATTTTTTTTTTTTTTTTTTTTTTTTTTTTTTTTGGCGATTACACCCTTGTATACAGTTAATACTAACCGAAAATCGAATTCGGGATTTAGAGAAATTTTCCCCCTAACTAACATTCACAAGTTTCACTCATAGCCTCAAAATACTAA
Organism: Argiope trifasciata; assembly: GCA_026543055.1. Classification (NCBI taxonomy): domain Eukaryota; kingdom Metazoa; phylum Arthropoda; class Arachnida; order Araneae; family Araneidae; genus Argiope; species Argiope trifasciata. Next base: position 2,744,451 of record JAPMOQ010030349.1, on the reverse strand, counting down.
ACCTAATATATTTAAGCCATCGCATTTTTGAGTTACAGCGTTCTGAAACTACAGTATGACAGATAGCCAATCCATTGTTCATACTCGGGTTCCATAGATTCAAAATTAGATCGGCATCTACAATGTAAATGTTAAATCTGTGAAGGGAATAACTCACTTCATTTTGTAGATCTTTTATTCGAACAGCAGGCCAGAGAGATTTCCTCTTATCAGATTTTGCTCAAAATTTGACAGAAATCCACATATTTGATCTGAAGACCCAGTACTAAATTTCATCTTTTAATTCAAAGCGTTTTTGAGTTATTTTTTGTTAGAGACAGATAACTGTTTTTTCAAAAATGTGTTTTTCGAACTGGTCAAATTCTTAAATGTAAAGATTCGTCAAAATATCGAGTTCGAATTTTTTTGATTACTATACTTCCACTATATCTAAGAAAGTAAAATTAAATTTTAAAAATACTAGCGTCCTTATCAAACTAAAAATAAAACAAAGCTACATATGCACAATTTCTGAAACGGATCAATTACATTAGAAAGAACAAAAGAAAAAAAAATCTAAATTGTACCTAAGGGGATGACAAAAAATTGCAACGAAAGAAGCGATGCGTTAAATCAGCACCAGCCAGCAAGTTATTTTTAACCAAAAAGCGGTAAAATACGAGAATCTTAAAAACAAATCCCTCCACTTAGCGAAGCAGTCTTTCCGGATTACGTACCATCAAAATACCCAAAGCCGCAAGGAATAATACCGTGAGAACTTTTTTAAGACTTAAGAAAGGAGTAGGCTCAAGTTGAAAGAAATAATATCCCATTCATCAACCCCAGTGCAATGCAAAATATTAATTAAAGAAAAGAGCAAAAGACTTTTTGTTTCTTTACTTCAAAAAGGAATTTTAAATTATGGATGTCACATATTCGCTAAATAAAGACTAAATGGAAACAATAACAGATACCAAGATTTTGATCTAATAAATTAAAATAAAAATAATTTTAATAGCTACTCATCAATATTATTCATTTTAATCGATTATCTTCTAGTAAATGATCATTGTAAAACACAATACAACGATTTTCAGTCAACTGGAATCGAACCAGTCAAATTACTCTTAGAGACGGAAGGTTACTGAAAGATGAATGAAGAGAGGAACGGGGGTGCCACACCGTTTTCAATGACATGAGAGGGACATGAACAAGATTTTGAGTTATATTTTATAATCCCTATTGTAACGTTCAAATACAGTGGGAATAACATCAAATACAGAAAGAATACAAATGACAGACCTGATTTTAAAAAACCATATTTTTGAAACTGCTCTACATACTGCAATAGGTAAACATAAATTATTAGAAATATATCATCTCCCCTCTCTTATTTGCAAATGTTTGATGTGTGGCGATTTTTCAATATACGTTGCACCAAAATTGAAGAAACTCGTGCACACTCTAAAGTGCAAACATTCGTCCATATCACTGTCGCCATTTCTATATTGAAATTCAGCGATCAGAGAATGTGCTGCCCTTTGTTGAACAATGCGAAAGAAGCTTGATATATTTCTCTTAAAATTAATATATCACTTATAATATGTGCAGTAGTTTCTAAAATATGCTATTGCTTTTTAATCAGGTCCATTATTTGTACTAATCCTGTATAATAAATTTGATACATTTTATACAAAAATTTTGATATTAAAATATGTCTTAATGGCAAAATGAACTTTGAAATAAGCAAAATGAGACAGAAACATAAAACTTTATTTTTATCAATTCCTAACCAAATACACTTTTATATTCAACGAAAATAGTTTTATAAGGTATATTGTTCAGTTTAACGAATATTTCAAAGACCAAGAATAGAAAGCATATTATAATTACTTTTCACAAAATGATACTGCAATTAGATTTAAATATCTTAAAAAGTGCTTCAGGTGTTTTTAAATTTTATAGAAATTAAATACAAATGATAATAAATATTTGAGTTAAACATTAAAAGGATATAAGGAATGCCTTTTGTATTTCGAGATTTTTAAATAGTTAAAAATCAAATTTAGTTTGAAAAAAAAAGTTAAAGAAAATTCATTAATAATGCATAAAGATATTTCTAAAAAATTGGGATTTAATTGGAATTACTAAATCATAAGCAGTTTAATTCTAAATAAAATTATAATGGGTAATAAAGAAAAAATAATTTAAAATATCAAAAACTGTAGCCCCTGAAATATTTTGAAAGTTTCAATATTTTAAGTGAAATATTATTTTTAATACATAAAGTTTTTAAAAAGAAAGTTAAAGTATTTATATTTTAATACATATGCATAAAAAAATTCGAAGCTAAGAGAATAATTAGCAAAATTTGCCTAATAGAGCTTTTATTGTTTCGGAAAATTTCGTTAATCTAATACTCCTCGGAACCCATGGTTACCAGATTGATTAGGCAATTATTCAAGGAAAACTGTGTTTACTCTAACTTATAAGAGATATCAAAAAAACTCGCAGAAAATGAAATAATTCAAAGAAATAAAAATTAAATTTAAGAAAAAAAAATTGCTTATTCTGTAGAAAATTATACATAAATACATTTAATTTTTTTAATGTTGTTAGATGATCTTGGAAGCTGTTTAATAAAAAATATTGGTTGTTATGTTTCCCGATCTGCCCAATTTTAGTTTTTATTGGCACATAGCAAAGCATATGTACAGTAGGAGAAAATAGGAAATTAACCTCTTAATTCTACAACATAGAGGAGTAGAATTCTTTAATCTTCCAGGAAATTCATTTCAAAGAATATGCGGAAAATTTGAAAATATGGGGACATTTATTTGCAAGCATATGCAGGATTTTTTTTTTTTTTTTTTTTTAAAAAAAGAAGATAATCGAAAAGTGATAGATGTAATGCAGAAACCCCAAAAACAAATCATATCCTTAGAACATCGAAATCCTAAAGCAATACAGATAGCATGTTTCATATCAAAACTTTTCTAAAAAACAGATTTTCAATAACATTATGTATCAAAAACTCTTTTAAAGGAAAATTAAGAAGTGGGTGTCATACCTCATTAAGCTGTGAATGTAGGACACAGAAATGGATGCATCAAAACAAACTTTTTATTTAAACATCCGACTTTCCAAATTAGAAAAAAAGCAATGCTTTCAACTGGTACGGGGTTACAAAAATACGATGCTGAAAAGAGGTACCCCAATATTAAAACGAATTCCTTACACGATTCAGGAATTATAAAGTGAGAAAGAATGGATTGCCGAGATCCGGAAAAACCTCTTTAATTTATTTAAATTGACGGCATGAAAAAGACGAGTGGTTTATTTAACCCAACTACATCACACCTTCCACGGAAAAAAGAATAAAATTAAACACCTTCGGATAAAAGTAGGTTAAAGCCAAACGATTTCCATTTCTAAGCCTCGCGGGTGGGTGAGGGAGGAAAGGGAAAATCGTGCGTACGTAGCAAATGTAAATGAAGAAATTTAACAAGAATGGTGGTAAAAAGCCTCGGAACATTAATGCAAAAAATAAAAAGCTAATAGGTGAGACAGGAATTAAAGTTGCATAATCTCGAAATACAATAATGCTTTAGTCAGCCATAATAGGTATTAAAATTGGTATCTTTTTTAGTCAATAAATTAGATGTTAACGTTTGCAATTCTACAAGGTTATTTTAAAATTCATAATTATATCATAATAAAGATTTAGAGTAATTACTTTGGATGATCAAGCGACTGCTGCTTTTATTTGACAATACGGAATTTATGAAAACGTTAATTACGCAAATTGAATGTTAAAGCAAGCTTCAAATGTAATTTTTCAAAGCAGGTATGTAAAAATATAAAAGCAGTAATATTTTCACGTCAGTTTTAAGGCAAGAGTTGTCAATGTCGGTATTTTTCCTTAATATATAAACACACATATTTATTAAGCAGTAACGTGGCGAAGGAGTGAGAGGGAAGACACATTGAATTTTTAAATTTAGCTTTTATGTCATCCCGTGGGCATAATTTAGATAAGAAGCGACGAGTTATAACAATCTACAGTATGACATAAGAGCAAAAAATACTCATGATTATATGCTACGAGATTCTGATAGGTCCTTTGACACGTGTTGATTTAAATAAAGGAATTGTAGGCATCTTTGAATTTTAGGGAGATCTTTTAAAAGAATTCGCTTAGTTTGACGGAATTTTATCCCGTGAGAACCGCTGATTTTTTAAAAGCTCGTGCAGCATTAATGATTTTTTTAAAAAAAAAATGCTTTTATTTTACAGACTAATGATGATAAGCAGATAAAATGATAATAACTAATGATGATATACTCAAAAGACTAATGATGATAAGTAGTGTGCAATTCCCCCCCCCCCTTTCTTTTCAGGTTTTTATTATTATTATTATTATTGTCTGCTTGTTAAAACTTGTTTTCTTTATCTTTAATTCTTATCTGAAGTTGATTTTCAGTATATTTTTCAATAGGATATTTTGCTTCATTTAGAATAATCTAGTGCTATCTTTCTATATATAACTTTAAAAATAGTAAAAATCTGTTGTTGATGTTGTTTTTATCTAATTCTATTTCGGTCAAAGCAAATGACGCATGCTTTTAAGCTCAGGGTTTTTGTGGCTAAAAATAACGAATTTTTTAAATAAAAATGAAAAGTTAAATGATAACAATGATAGAGAAGAAAAAAAATCACGTAGGGTTGGGTCCGAACGCTAATTATCAAAATCATTACTCAATGCAATTCACATCATTTGCCAATTTAAGCGATCCTTCTTTAATAGGCATGTTTATGTTCATATGGTTGAGACGCAACTGGAAAACGAGGAAATATAATCAACTGATTTTGATTTTCCTCTTTTATTTGATATTTAAAAAATAAAAAGGTCTGAAATCAAAGCCAATGTTCATCGGAATTTTTTAAAACGAATGATAAAAAAAAATTATTTCAAATTCTTCAGGTTTTAGGTAAAACGGTGGCTACAAATAATTATAATGACAATAAGTCATTTTCTCCCATTTCAAATATTTGTGAAGATACATTTATTCCCTTTTTGCCTAATTACAGATGAATATATTTTAAAGCTAATTAAAAATTTTAGTTTCTAAAGACCAAATAAAACATTTTCTTTCCATCCCCCCCCCCTATCTCAAACAATACTATAATATCGTTTGACCTTCCTCCCGCGCAAGAAAGAAATATTTACCAAAAAAAGAAGAGAAAAAAAAAAAGAAATCACAAACCTTTAAAAAGCCGTCGAGAATATAAAATAAAAAGTTCATAATAAAATGCTTTTTCAAACCGTAGGAGCGTAATAAGAGGAAAGGAAGAGGGAGAAGGGGGTACCGGAACTTTTAACTGCTGGTTTCAATGGAATAAACACACCCAAAACAACAGGCAAGGGGGGCATACTAAGGTTGAAAATGTAAATGGATTGGATTTTTTTTTTTTTTCAGTCATTTCATGACAATAGACTACTGCGACAATTGCGTAAAAAATTTAAAAAAAAGAGTTGGATTTCCGTATGAAAATACTAGGGGAAGAACTGGTACTCATTTTTTCTATCTGCTTGCTATCCGTGAGCGACACATTCGACGACAGAATATGACGAAATGAATTCGGAAACGGATTCTGGCAACTCGCGTCATGCATCAAGCACAGAAAAGGGAGGAGGGGCGGGAGAGACAAAAAAAAAAACCGTAAGATAAAATAGAGGATAGGTTAAAAGCAGAAAGTGGAGAGAGCTTTATTGCTGCCACTCTACCAGATATAAATCGGCTATTTATATTTAACACGCGGAAACCGTAGCTCCACTTTTTTTTCCCCCGTCAAGCGATTCTCTTTCACGGTTATCGTGGGTTGTTAAGAATTTGTACTAATTAGTGTTGGATACCGCGTTCGTAAGTCCGCCCCGTACATGACTGAAGAATAAAACTCCCTTATCTTGTGTAATTAACACCACATTCTCGTATGCCTGTCATCGTAACTAGGCAAAATTAATCATGGTCGCATCCAAATGAAATTTAAGGTGCTCGCGCTCTTTTCTTACATTTTCACCTGGGAGATGTTTTCTTCAAAAGTGCGTTGTTAATTAACTTTTTTTTTCACTTCCTTTTTTCAATAAAAGAGTTCAGGGATAAAAAAAAAAGCATATATATCTGAAAGAATTCTTTATAAATACTGCTCGTTGCACAGAAAGAACGAAACATTTTTTTGGAAATGTACCGTGATGCAAAGAAGAATGCTGTATCTTTCAAACTGAAAATTATTTTAAGAATACATTCTATGCCTACTAACCCTGCTTTATCAGCCCTAGTTTGGTAATTAAAAATTGAGATATCAGAAGAATTCTAAATAGAAAAAAATAAAATAAATAAAGACAGCAAACAAAACATTTCTTATAATTCTTATAATATAACTTGGAAGAGCCTTTTGTGCATTGGAAATGCTCAGAGATGAGAAGAAAAATCTGTATAATTCGGATTGAAAATTATTTTAAGAATACATTTTAGGCCTAGTAATCCTTCTTTAATAATCTTAGTTTGGTAATTAGGAGAAATTCACTGAATTCTAGAGAAAAAAATTGACATATTATATATTACTTGGAAGGGTTTTATATGTACTTAAAATGTTTTCTTCACATTAAATTATTAATTCCAAATATTTTTGAATAATTAAAGAACATTTCTTTTAATAAGAAGCAAGAAGATGCAAAATAATTAGAAACTTAATTTCCCCGCTTTAACAATATTTTTAAATGCCAAAGGAATGTTATGCTTTAATAAAACAACATCTCTCATTTATTCTATTTTATTTTATTTATTTATTTACTTGTAACAAACAGGAATAGAAAAAGAAGTCTAGTTAGCATCCATTCAGAACTTACAAACGGAAAAAATAATGTTTTATATTTTAACTGTTTTTATAATGAACAATAACAAAGGGGGGGGGATTATAATGTATAAAAAAAATCTTACAAAATGAGTGCGTTTTTCATTATTATTCTTAATTCAATCACTGAACTAATTAATAGAAAAATTTTCAGAAGAGTCATTAGGAACGTATTTAAAAAGAAATATCATTCTGATCCGCATTTATAGAAATAATAAAGGTACAAAAAAAAAAAAAAATTCTCGTGTATAAATGGTGTTAAATTAAAATCTAGAAACCAATTCATTTTTCCATTGGGTTTTATATTTACCCCCGAAGAAACGAGGGTGTTGATATCTTCAGAGCACTTCAGTAGAAATATCTTCAGATAAAAGAAATAAACATCGGATTTCTTTATAATAGTTTTGCGTTCAAAAAATAATCCACCCACCCCCCTCAGACATAATTTCCACAAACAACAGAATTCATAACATCACATCATTCAATTTCAGCCAAAAAAAATATTGATATCGCATAGCAACCAGCGCTTAATTCAGTCCATCTTGACTTCCTAAAGAGGCTCTTAACTACGATTTCAGGGCCAGTATTGCAGGGAGGGGAAAAAAGAGGACAAGAAAGAAAGAAAACAAACCCAGACTCAACAACGCTTTGACGTGACAACTGAGCAGTGCAAGAAGTACTCGGGCAAGCAGAGGTAAAAATAAAACGCTGTTTTGTTTAGAATCGAGAAGGATAGAGGCTCGCCAAGACTGGGTATCGATGTGTTTACATTCGGAAGATAATCTTGACGAAAGACGAAGCTCTAGATTGTTTGTAATTTGGTACGCTATGTCGCGTTAAGTAATAAGCATAGGTCGCGACTGGCCTGTCAACAACTTAATCTTTAGTTTGTGAACCACTGGAATTGCACAGAGCTGCTATAGAGGCGAAGATTAAATGATTAATGGCTCTAAATTGCATTGTTAGCAGTAATATGATATGGATGGCAGATGGAATGACGGAATCGCAATACATGCGGCAGTCTGGATATATTTTCCTTTCAGTTACTTCTTAGATATTATTCTACTTATCAGACGCGCAAAATTTTATGATGAAAAGCAAATTAAAATACTGAAAGATTCTTTCTGTGCATCCATAAAGTGATTTCCGCCTAGATATGGAATGTAATTTAGGCAATTTACATGACGCCAAAGCCACGTGATGAAAGTCATTGAGCATATCATTTGACTGCATCTTGC
>JAPMOQ010030349.1:2692796-2735919 GCA_026543055.1 Argiope trifasciata | reverse complement strand
TATTTCAATGCTAAAAATTATCTAATCTTATTCGTATATGTTAATGGCGTTCTTGATATTTTAATGGACTTATTAAAAATTGTGGTAACGACGTGTTTCTTAATTAGACAATAGTATTAATAATATAATGTTCATAGAATGTTGTTGAAAACAACAACAACAATAAACTTTTCTTCCTTTTTTTTGTTTGTTAATACAACAAGTAATATTTGGTCGTGCAGTTATTTAAGAGCTGAAATTATATTCACAGAATCAAATGACATACGTAAGGCTTGTCGTTGATTTAGTGTTTACAAAGAAAATTAAGGTCACACAAATTGCATTCAAAAATATGAAATTTTCTGCTAGAGATTTAGTCTTATTTCAAGTAGTATGTAAAATCAAATTTTTTGGCTTCAGCATTTCGAATCATGTCCTCTGACGAAATAATCTTATCTTATTGTACACTGGATGTTTAAATATCCTTGCATTGTATTATTAAATACTAGCCGCCTTTGGCGACCAGCTGGTTCGCCATGTGTAAAGCGTTCTAAAATTTTCTATTAAATCACATATTCATTAGCCTTGAAGTAAATCCGGGCATTGATTGACCTGAAATTAATATTTTCTTTGAGATTATGGACGGAAAGTTCTAAAAGTACACCTTTTCCTAATAATATTCTTTAATTTTATAAATCAGTCAGTTTTAACCATCGGTTATGCTTCCAAAATATTAAAAAAAAAAAATTCGATGATGTTGCCAAAATATTAAATGTGTTTTTTAAAGAAAGCGAGAAAGGGGAAAAAAAGTATTAAATTAATGATACAGATATTGCAAACGACTACATAAATATGCCAATAAATCGGGATTTCAATGCATATCCTGTCTAAATTCATTCAGGTTTACTATAAATAAAGATGATTTATGGAATAAATGATTTAGATATTGCAAACGATTAAAGAAACCTTTGCTTTGCATTTTTTATTATTTTTTTTTTATAGAAAATATCACATTTTATGTTTCTTTTATTTTATCCAGTCACGTGCTTATAGTTGTATTGCTTTAGATTTATTTGCGATGATAATTTTTTTATTTGAACTTCCGGCATTCTTTTATTTTATCTAGTCACGTGCTAAAAAACATGGTTAAAATATTTCTTTAAAAATTCGTTAAAAATAGAAGCTTACGTTTTAAATTTAAAAAACTGATACCGTTAGAAAGCTAATTTTTTACTCTTTAAATTGATGTAAAAATCATGTTTATGCGATCATATTTTCGGAAGTTATAGCGGAAAAACGTCGAAATTTCGCTTAAATTTTAATTAATTCAAATTCTAATTAAAAATTTGAAAAAAGGGCTCCGAGGTGCACATTCCGGACCTCCAAGGTATACATGTACCAAATTTGGTAGCTGTAGGTCCAACGGTCTGGCCTGTAGAGCGCCAACACACACACACACACACACACACACACACACACACACACGCACACACACACGCACACACACACACACACACACACACGCACACACACACACACATACACACACACATTGAGCTTTATTATAAGTATAGATAATTGTCCGGGATCCATGTTCAAACATTGCAATTCAAACAGTCTTTCGGTGTTTTATTAAAACTGTTATACTTAGGTGAGTGCAATCAATCATAAAAGAATCTGATTAACCATGCTTGACAACGGGTTAATATTAACATACGATAGTTCATAGAATTTATAATATTTTTAAATTCATTACTGGCTAATATTTTTCTATGAATCTGACGGTTCTGAGAGCACAGTAGGCTGAGTAAAATTATCTAAACGGAATCTGTCACTGAGGACAAGAGAATATTGCTTCTTTCAAAATGGATGCTTGCTAATGTTCGATATTTTACCGCTCTTCCGAGTGTTATTATTATTATTTTATTTATTTATTTATTTATTTTTGCGTATGAATAGTATTGATTTGATGCAAACGCGTTATACAGTTTTAATGTTTAGTATTGAGACAATATAAAGTCTATTTCCATACTGACTTGGAAATTGTAACTTATGATCCGATGATGTACTACTGTGCTACATCATCATCATCAAGGTGTGTGATGTACATCAGATACTGTGCTAAGACTAATCAAACAATATAGGTTTTCAATTTAAATTGGTCAACTGGATATGACAAACAGGAACACAAAATCGATTCCCATTAAACTAGAAGGAAGGGGAGAAAAAATTATGATGAGATTCTAAATTTACAAGCTAAAGATTCTTGAAAAAAGGGTTGCGATCCCAATTTAAATTGGTATCCACAAACCCAGAAACACAATTTGAAAAAATCCACGATTTCATATATTGTAGATCACAACTCAATTTAAGATTATTCGATATATGGTTCTCTGACGACAAATAATAGATGCCATCAAAAAAGTATCATAATTTTTGCTATGCATAATGCAAAAGCCACTTTATCATAAATTTTGTCTATAAATAAAATGGCAATATTATTAAGATATCGAATAATTTGCATAGAAAAAAAGCAGAGCTTAAAAACGCCTTAACAGCGTGTAGCTGGTACTTTTCAAGCGTCACAACTCGTATTATCCTGCCACATCATGGGAAGTGCAACAGTTTAACAATGAATATTTAAATAATAATTGAGCATGAAAGTGGTTTTTTTTTATCATTATTATTATTATTATTTGGAGGGAAAAGAAAGTTGAAGAGACTAGCCTTATATCTAACTTGGTAATCATATACAACAAGTAAAATCTTGTCATACTCTTGTAAATAAAGGTCCAGGCATATAAATATGCATCTCGGTGAACCCAAGCGGGAGTATAGGGGAAAAGGGAGGGTGAAAAGGACGAGGGAGGAGGAAAGATTGTGGGGTTGAAGGAGGGGTCAAATCGTGATATCAGACGACCTAGTTCCCTCATGCCATGGTGAAAAGAGGCAGTTCTCGTTGGCGACTTATCTCCCAGGCTTTGTGTAACATAGTTGGATTTCTGCGATAACCCTCTAACAATTTGAAACAGTTGTAGCATACAAAGAATTAGAATATTTTTAAATTTGTGTAGATTGTAGATGTTTCCGATTTTCAGTATATAAATTATTCGTTAAATTTCTAAATTTTTCGCTATATTTAGACTCATAAAAAGAATAAACATTGCATTCATTGAGTGAATAAAAAGAAAACTATCAAATAAGTATTTTATATTTCGGTAGAAAGGAATGGAGCTAAGAGTCTGACCTAAATATTATATATATATAAGACGTTTTGCTTAATCTAAATTCTGCATTCATCCACATGGTAAATAATAAAAGTGGAGGACAAATCATATATAACGGCAACTGCAACAAGAATATTTTAATATCATGATTTATTAAACATTATAAATATCCTGACTTTCACATTTAGCGTACTTTTTGTAAAACAAAATTTATATATTTTTTCATCTGGTAGTCAAGTGTCAAAAAAAAAAAATATTTTCTTTTCGGATGTCATTGTTAGCCAAAATATTAAGTTGAATATTTCATAGAGGTCTACGTTTCTGTACATTTGAAGATTCGAAAACTTAATATAGATTTAGAAGTTAGATTATTAAAGAAATTGGAATATTGCTTAACCATTTTTTCCCCCTTCTTCTGCTTAATATTACGTGAACTCTTTCCGGTAAAATCCAATCATTCTATTTACTTAAACGAAAATTTCTTCAATTTCAATCAAAGTATTGAGTTACTGATTATGTGTCTTCTAAAACTACCATTCATAACAAATATTTTTACTGCACACAAATTTATATGAACTAAGTAAATATCTGAATATAATTTTCGTATAGAATCAATTATCTATATAAACAACGCCGAAACTTGTCAAGTCATTAATTAATGCACGAAATAATTATATCCATTTAAGAATAAAGTATCTTAAAGACATTATTATTATTCGATAAATCACTTTTAAATAAAGGCAGTAATTAAAACATAAATGACTGAACTAAAACACAGATTTAAAAAAAATCACAACGAAGACATGTTGGATGCTATTGACATAAAATCACAATTAATGTTTAATGCTCTAGCGTAGTTAATAATTTTTCATTTTTCTAACACTACTCTGTGAATTAATATTAAAAGTATCAAAAACTAGATCCCAAGAGATTCCTAAATAAAAACAGTGAGTCGCACTTCCTCAGTATATGAAGTGATTCCACTACAAATAAATTCTACGCAAAATATATCCATATTGAGAAATGAAATGATGGGTACTTAGGCGAAGCAGACGCCTCAAATCGATGCAAAGATAGGGGCAGTCTTTCTAATTCGCTTTTGGCGGTAAAAAACAGCTACTGCAACCCTCCGCAGAAACATGCAAAGCAATTAAGTTTAATGGCCACTTCTCGATTTCTCAAGGTGTCAGAGGCGTCAACCTCAAGAGTCCTAATTGCGCAAAAAAAGAGCCAGTCTGTGTCGTCACACCACAACATAATAAATGCAAATCGAATTTATAAAAGCGGTCGTTCGTCCCACGGGCACCTGATTTGATTCAATAAAGAAAATTATAATCCCCCACGAAATTTGATTTATAACAATACGATAGACATTAAAAGTTCAATTACAATGTTGAAGAAGCATGAAATTTTATTTTTAATCCGATACCTCACACGTTTAGTTCTTTGGACTAATGTTTGACAAAAGACATAGTTAGACATGACCGTTTAATTTAGTTAGTATTAATAGCAACGACAATTTAAAAGACGCACTTCGCCACCAGGGGATGACAACATTTCAACAACCCACTTCCGAATTTCCACACAACACCAAATGGGTGGCATTTAATCTACGATATTAGTTATCTATATAAATAAAAATGAAAGTTTTTATGTCTCTTGTGTCTTTCTAAACCGTTCATCCGATTGCAATGAAACTTGGTCAGCCTATTGTTTACACCTACGGGATGTTTACAGGGATAGCATAATGCCTTAAAATTTAGAAGGGGGAAAAATCGAATCTCAACCGCATCTATTTACCAAGGATTAATCTCCAAATAACTCGTAATAAATATTATATATATATATATTTTATTTTTTTAAATAATGGCAATTATATTTGAATTGTAACGTTCCAAAGCCAAATGTTCGTTGGTTGTTATGCAATACAAAGTTCACCGGGTCAGCTAATGTTATCTAAGCTATATGACAAAGGATTATTAGAAAAATCGGATCGCAAAATTGGAACCTTTTGTCCGAAATCTGCGAACAGATAACTGCGATTCAAAATTCAGTAAGTTATGCGTTTAGTCAAAATTCAGTTGCTGTTAATAAGGTTTCAATAACAGATTGTTAACATTTATTATAGATAAAATAATTTTAACATTTTAATTTTTAAAACTGGGCAACGAAAATATGCATTTTGAATCTAGAGGAAACAGAAATACTCCTAAAATTATTAGGAAGAGAGATTTGTGTTCACAGTAAAGGAATATTCTTGTGATTATTTTTCTGATAACGGTATATTTCTCACTTATTTTTCCGATTTATTTAAAAGTTATATTGATAATAAAAGTTTTGACATACTTCAAAGATTATTTCATAATCATTAACATAAATAGAAATTATTAAGATTAGAATTTTATTTTGGGAAAAAAAGAAAAAAGAATTTCAACCCATTTGCTTCTTATATTTTGCTCGGAATTCATATTTTGAAACATTCCATTTGAATAAATATTGATTCAATTTAATAAAATATCAGTTCTAATTCACTGACTTTTTAAAAAAGTTTAATATAATTTTTTTAATAATTCTCTTTTTACAGTGATTATTTCAGATTTCTACTTTCAACAGTAAAATTCACACAAAGCATGCATATTGATTTTTCCTCGAATCATCTTAAGAGGTAAGCAAAACATTTAATTTACACAAATGCAAGCAAATATGTCCAGTTCCTTAAATATTCTTTTAAGAGTTGAAATTAAATAACTTAAAAACAGAGCATTTACGGTTATTAATCTTCACGTCATTAGAAAAAAAATTTTACTTATAAAATATCAAGCAAAATTATATTTAAAAAGATCACTAAAGCATAATCGATCTGACAGGTCATTAACATATCAGATCTCGATCAAAATCCTCTCAAAAAGTTCAGAATAAATTCACGCTTTTAATTGAAATTCAGCCTTAACTTTCAACAAAACCTCTCATTCAAAAGCAAACAATCAGCCTATCTAAATGGCCATCCTCTTCGAAAAACTAAAAGAAAGAGTTAACTCCCGAAATAAGCCTTTGTTTTCAACTCGAACTTGGTATTCATTACTTATCGGAAGAGCAAAGTGAAGCTATTAACACCTAGAGTGAAAACAATGAGTTATTTATTCTCACACCATCGGCGAAAGGGCATCTGTTCTGCAGCAAGTTCGATTAAACTTGAACCAACCCCTCTTTAACAAAACCCTATGGTAAATAATCGCAGTGAGAGAGGGTAAAAAAAAAAAATAAACAGGAAACTAAACATAACAAAGGTAAAAAGTTTTAATTGGACGCCAAAGTTACGCACGAGCTCACCAAGAAAAGGTGGAATATAACTATAATAAAAAGACTCCAAATAATAAAAATATAAGTAAGAGAAGCAACTGAAAAGGAATACAAACGTGTTGAAGCGCGTACTAAATCTTCAAAGTACAATTAACATTAACGCAAAAGACAACGAGTTAAATGGGGAGGAAAAAAAAAAAGGGGGGGGGTAGAAGAAAAAAAAGAAATTGTCTAGTTAGAATCAAAGATTGATGACCAGAAGTTACTAGAGTTAAAAGTGAAAAAAACATATAAAACCAAACTACGCAACCATTCTCCATTCTCCATCTACCAACTTCTCCATTCTATTATATCGACACAAAAGATAGGAAGCAGCGGCAATTTTGTGAAATGAAATTCGTGACATCTTTTGCAGACCTATTTATGCGCGTGTGAGCTCCAGTTTTGCAAAAGTACTGGAGGCAACACAGCGAGTGATGCACGAAATCCTTTAATGATAATAAAAGCCATTTTTTGCATTCTTTGCTATTTTTCTTAAGGTCTTTTGTTCTTTCTCTATACAAATATCCAATAAATAAAAATGGAATAACTAATTAGCATTCCAAGACGTGTACCATACACTTTCATACAGATTCATGCATGCATTAAAAAAAAAACTATTACAGCCTCTTTACGTGATTGCTTACAGCTGAAGTGAGGGGTAAAAGAAGTTGAGATTTTCCTTTCCATAAAGATGATTAAACTATTTTTATACAATTTTTTCCAATTAATTAAAATGACCGTGCCAATAAAACACACAGAGGGATGAAAAAATTTCAATCAAAGCATATAGACAAACAAAAATCTTTATAGAGCTACGTGGCGAGTTTTTATTTTTTCCACAAGTATAGTACAATAGAAATGCGCGTTCAATTACAGTAACAGTGTGTATACACAAAATGAAGACTTTCTGCGACCTTCAACTGCAGATATCAAAGGACAACTTATGAGAAAGAATACTTAATTATTAAAAGAAACGTTTGTGTTAACAAAACAAAGGAACATCAAAAGAGAGAAAAAAATGGAACAATTTCAGTATTGTTTTAAGCTCGAATCATCTGGCATCATTTTTTCGATTGTTTAATAACATTAGAAAAAGAAGGGGGGGAAAAAACGTTCAAGTTTTTATTTGGAGAAATGAATATCATCTGTTCAGATGATATTCCTTTCTGCGAGGTAAACTCTTTATCATTATTAAATAAATGAATAATGGGAACATGGATGAGATTATATAAAAATATTCTAATTAAAGAATTTTCCTAGCAAAATGCTAGCTAAGCTCTTAATTTTCTTCATCGTATAAAGAAACAAGTAACTTCTAAGTAATGAAACGATTATTGTAATAGCATTACCAATTGAAATTATTTTGAAACTGTTAGTTACAATAAGTGTGCATTTAGTATCAATACTTTGCAGATAATTTCAGAGTTGTGTAACCTAATAAGATATGCCATATAACTATGACGTAGTAAAGACTTGGCAAATACTAGAAAATCATACAAATTCAAATAAGGAATTGATTTTAAAAATTAAAAACAAGTCTTTTGTTTGTTGAAGTTGTTAATCTTTGTCCCAATTTTATTTCGACAAAATTATTTTTCATTTATTAATATCAAAATCATTCGAACAATTTCAAAAATTCTTGCTAAAAAATTTTAAATAACAAAACTATACTAACAAAATCAATTTTAAAAATTTGAATAATCGGCCAATTACGGAAAGGGGACACATGCTACTATAGCAATCGCTACTGAATAAAAAAAATTTATAAAAGCTAAATAGATTTAATTAGTTTAATTCTTAAAATATCCCATTACAATCCATTAATCTTGCAGAAATACAACAGAACCCGATTCAGGCTGACATGTGTAAGTATTAGAATTTCGCTTCACGGACATCGGAACAATTGTGATAAGATTCCTTAAGAACGATTTAAATTTTTTCGCACAACAAATTGCAGGTCAAATTACTTTAATCATAACTGCGCTTCATCAATCAGAACGCACCAGTCAAAAACAATTATACAACGAACACCGATATGCGCAACGCCTTTAAGTGTGAATGCCATATGTAGATAACCACTTCCTAGTTCGCGTGGAAGGATAATTGGCCGCAAAGCCGCGGTCAAGCGATTGTAGTTGATATCCATTTAAAACTAGGAAGAAAACTGGGAGGGAAGCGTTAATTTTATTTTGTAAAGAGAAAAAAATATAAAAAGATCTAACAAGGAAGGTTAACTGGAAACCAAATATTCTGGGATTACAATATAAACAAGTTTAGAACCGGATATTGAGATAGAGAGGTGAAATGAATTAGAAAGGCAGACGATAATTCTTTGTTCATATTGATGTCGTTAGAAAAGTTAAAAAATGATATGGCCTTTCGACAACACTTCGGATTCATTTATCAGTGTTTATTTGCAAACCGAAATGGTTTTTAATTACTGTAAAGCGGAAAGAGATCGGGGCATTCCCCGATATATAATAATTTTCTTCCATCAAGAATATGTTAGCATCTTTTAAATCTAACAGTTGAAAAAGAAATAAAATCAATGCTTCGGATATTTTATGTACAAACTGTACAATTTCACGAACCTTAAAAATTAATGTCAAATCGACATCTACAAAAATTAAATTAATTATTATAGTTATTTACTTTAGAATAAATTTGTTTTCTATAATACATTCAATGTATTTTAAGCATTTTTAATGTTTCAAAATTTAATATATAATGTAAAATGCTATTTATATTTTATACATTTTTGCACCAAAATTGCATTTTTCCTAGAAGGGTTACTTTCTTATTTACACAAATGTACCATTTCATTAAATATCGTTTGTTCCTTCGTTCGATGCACGGGTGCTCATCGGTGGTTCCCTCAAATTTCCCGCACGGGCTCTTGCAAAGTCAGGGGTATTACTTGCATCATAATATGCAATGCATAATATTGCTTGCATCATTTAAAAATACTTATAGAATAAAAGTATAAGTATTAAACACACAAAAAACGCTTCAATTTTTTTCTCATTATTAAATTATTCATTTTAAAAACAAACATTTTATTTTTTATAAGCCTTAATTTTTTCCAAACTATTATTTGTCAATGAAAGACTGGACAAAAATTTAAAAAGCTGAAACTATTATTGTCAGTAAAGAAACAGATTAATTAAAAGTGCATCATATTTAAAAAAAAAAATTGATTGTTATATCACTTTTCAATTATAAACATTTATGAATCATTTGCTGTCTCACCCCCCCCCTTTACGAACTAGGCTCATTTGACTTTCTTAAATTCAATTTCCAAGGGGAAAGATAGAAAAACAATAGCAATCCAGTGATGCCAAATAGTCTCGCAGCTCCTTAAAAATTAATATAAATTTATTTCAGTAAAAAAAT
Source organism: Argiope trifasciata (assembly GCA_026543055.1). Lineage (NCBI taxonomy): Eukaryota > Metazoa > Arthropoda > Arachnida > Araneae > Araneidae > Argiope > Argiope trifasciata. Next base: position 2,725,978 of record JAPMOQ010030349.1, on the reverse strand, counting down.
ATTTATGATAATACAAATCCTCTACGAGGAATTGGGCTATCGACTTACAAACAAATTTACCGAAATAAACTGTTAGATTAAGTTTGCTACCGTAAAAACAAAGTATCGCGCTCTCTACATCTTCCTGGAGAATCATATCACTTAAGCCAGACAAATATTCAAAAAAAAAAAAAAAAAAAAAATTAATGACAATGCACATACGAGTTCTGCAAAAACAATCCTCTAAAGAAACGACGCTGCAAATACGAAGATACGAAAATCTTACTTCATGTTTGACATGGTTTATGTTTCGTCATAACTATCAGAAGGAGGGGGGGAGAGGGGAATTTAAAAATAGTTCCACAGATCAAGTCTTATCTGGAGAATCTCGTAACGTTTTACGGTGTTTTCCCACCTACCACTGAGTTCAGAATCAAGAAGTCATTCATCTTCTGGGCGTTTTCTTGGGTTTCATTTCTTCACGGCGCTGAGCATAATCTTCGAATTACGAACGGAAAAATATTTACCTCAGGTGCATTTTTTCCACTCGCCAAGAATATAAAACTGCAGTTTCATAAAAAAAATATTTAAAAACGAACAAAACAAAGAGTAAAAACCTGAAGGAAAAAACTAAGGATTATTTTATGTTTTAATATAAGTTTTTAATTTTAATTATTTAGGTCAGTACATTACCGGACAATTTTGTACTCTTTTTGAGTTTTTCCACGATCGGATTTCAGTTAAATACGTTTCTCCCTCGCAACAATTTCATTGGTAGTCTTCCGTTACTGGATGAATTATGAAGTTAACATTTAACATGCTTCAGTCGGAGAGACAATTAAATGCATAATTATTCACTTAATACATGGTTCTGTTTATTACACCAAAAAGTAAATAAATGCAACTGCTTAAACTTTAGCTTCCCTTTAAAAAAAGGAATCTTAGCATTCTGTCATTTTTTTAGTTAAATTTTTTTTAAAATAGATAAATAAAATACCAAAATGATGCATCGTCTTGAATGGTGGCTACGAGGAGACATACGGCCGCAACGGGTTAAATATGTACTCTCTTTGCATTTCCTAAGATACCTGTTATCTTTGGGGGGGAGGGGGGATACGAATTAGTTTTGTCCGACTGACATACCTCGTTCAAGAGTTGTTGCTCATAATTTGGTTTTATAAACTAGGTTGCTATTCCTCATGCTTTCTTGCGGTACGGTACACATAAGTGGTTTTATAACTGGACTATCATTCCTTAAACCTTAAGGGGCATTCCTATAACCCCTGAATCTTCAGGCAGGGCACACTTTACCCCTTGACCCTCTCTAACGGTTTTTAGGGGTGCTTTGATGTTTGTCTAGTTTACTGAAAATATGCTTTCTTGCGGGCCGGTAACCAATCTAGATTAAAAGTTAGGTCGATAATCTTTTTTGTGGGGACGGGGTCACAGCTGAGAATCACATACAAGTCGACAACCATTCCTTTAATTCAGATATGCGGAGCGTTTAAGAGTGAATATAGCAGATGAAAATGATATAATAAGTATCAGAACCCCTTACCATGTCCGAAAGGAATTTTATAACCAATATTCTTGAAGATTTTATCCTCAAATTAATGTGATACACTGGCCTAAATTAAAACTTAAGTCATTAGGACAATCGAAATTCACGAGTAATCATTTTATTCTCACCATCAGGATATTCAAAAGAAAGCTCCTACACAGTTACTGCCACTCCACCCCCTCCCCTCTCAAAACGCGAAGCGTTTCAGCAAGAACTCACTCCAGGTCGCTTTTGAACCTCAACCGCACACCATTTACCCTCGGGTCATAGTGGTTTTCTTTATTTTTGTTTGCTTTATTTCCCCCTGCAAGTGATCGTGATGGAAAAAGGCGTTTCGATTCACTCATCAAAAAAGAATCAAGCAACAACGACCATGGTCCTTCGTGTTTTTTTTTGTTTGTTTGTTTTGTTTTGTTTTTTTAAATCTGAACTTACCTTTAAGAACCATCCACTAGCCAATGTTGAGTAGATGCGTGTGTAGCGAATACCACTTTCCCCTTTACTGAATGTAGTATATTCCTCGTTTATTTTTTTTTTAACTTATTACTTTTGTCCGTTTAATTTTTTTATCGTCTGTTCGAGACGGCTGCGAGGTACGTCGGTTTATATACATTTCATGCTTAAATTCTTTTATTGTTATTTGTACATTTATTTATTTGGTTATTTTGAGTGACAGATAATGCAACTAATGAACGGTAATTTTTTAAGAAAGCCATCGCCAGGGAGAGGCAAGGATTTCTTTCCACCTCTTTGATGTGCACGCGTACATTATTTGCACGTTCAATCATGCTAATTTGCCATAATTTTACTTTCTTTTCCTCCCCTCCCCCCATTAAGATTCGCCTTGACCTTGCACTTTTTATTTTAACGCAGAAACTAGGGGGAAAGTACACAAAATAACATTTCAAAGAAAATATAACAGAAAATATTCCATACAATTCATTTGCACACGCATGTTTTGCGTTCCTTTTCCATCAACTGCTTTTAACTAATAGCAACGAAAATATTCAACAGCCTGCATTTATAATACCTCATTATAGAGGAATTTTTCAGAGAGTATTTTTATGGTTTAATCCCATAGAGACTTTTGCTCTGAAAACAGGCGGGTATTTTTATGAATATTCCATTATTAATATATAAAAAACTGATCACCTTAAACATTATAACACTTAATTAACTCGTAAAGATGTCCCAATGCAATTGGTATGCCAATATATATTTCGGAGAAGTAATTAAGCATAAAAGCATCAATATAAGAAGCAATATAACTCCTTCAAATATTTCTAAAAACAACATTTTAGGCCTCCCAAACTTGGATATATATGTAAAAGTAGCAAAGAAAGTTAGTTCTAAGGGGAAAATAATACTGCGAATGGAAAATTAACAAAAAATGTAGCAAGTAGAAATGAAGAAAGGCAAAGTTTAGGCAATTCTGCTTGGGGCACGACTTCATGTTAGTATGACTTAGTCGTTACACATACCTAAAGGAAGCCATAGGCACGTGGCAAGCGTAACTAAACACGCCATGAAATATCATTGATTTAGATTATGTTGTAAGATTAACTTTATATTCTAAATCTATACTTGCATTTAGCATTTGACGCGTTTCATCACGCAAATATGGTTCAATACATATTTGTCAACTATCAACAAAAGAAAATAAAATCAAAATTTGGTGTATTCTCTTGATAAACATTTCTTATTAGCTGAATGAATTTGCAATGAAATATTCATAAAATGAGTGCTACATACAAGACTGATTAGACGAAAGAGCTAACATGGCAAAATTATCCTATGAATCGAATCATTCATAGTTCCATTCATTCGTTGGTTCATCCATAGTTCATTCTTTGCATTCATATCGATCTATTTATTTGTTGTATCAACTGATTACAACAACTTTAAAATTAATTTGGTAAGAACGATCCCATTCGTTCTGCAGAAATGTACACATATCCATACATAATTTTGAAAAATTATGGAACGAATGGCTATGATCTCTGTAGATTCAGTAATCAAAAATTTTTTTAGAAATTTTCAAAATCTCTTTAAAAACTAAGTAATCTCTTTAATAGATCGGAATCTTGAAAAACTTAAAGCAAATGCAAGCTTTTCTATTTAACCCAAGGTTGATTTAAGAAGATAAAACAAAATATTTCAGGAAAAAAATGAAAATTCGTCAACAAATAAACGATGATTAAGTTATGACACAAAAATATCTTATTTTCCATAACCAGATTTGTAAAGGGATCTACGAGACAGCTCTCTTCGTTTCTCTACTGCTAACATCAGATTACAGATGTTTGGCACAATAATTCAATATCTGCCGCAATATCTGCAAAGACACTCACAATTAAAAACACATAAATCTCTCAGTCGTCATTCGCCACCAACTGATAAAAAGGACAGTATTCCGACTTGTGAGTTGGCCATCTCTCATCTGTAGAAACCATGATGCAAATGAAGGTAAGGTAGAGGCCTTTTCTCGATTGGAGAAGCCGGTCACGATTTCCAAGAGCAATGCGAAAATGAAGCCATCAAAAACTTCCAACTCTGCAGCAGTCTTTTGACTCGGCCGTCTGACGTAGATCCATCTGTCTTGTATGAGGGTCTGTAGCAGTAAGCCAAAAGAAAAATAACAACAAAATAAAAACGTCGCCTGAAATACCACTGCCAATGAACTGGTTAAGCTGTAGGGGCCAAAAAACAAACCAAAAGTAGGCAGGCAGGCACTCCACTGCAGAAGAGAGGCCAGTCATTTATTACAGCCACTCTATATGCAGATCTCGCCACCTACTTAATATTTTTACTTGTAAATAGTTTTCTGAAAAATGGCCACCATTGCGATCTCTCAATGAGCTGAGCTGTTATTAATGATGCGACTGTTTAATTAAAAATTCATAAATTCTGTAAATAGCATCCAATAAAAGAGAAGTACTACATGGACCGGTGATAAATGGAGGTAGAAACAGATGGATCGACACGTCTGATGACATTCACATACAAAGAAAAGTGGGTGCTCAACATTTGTAATGTGGCCGCCAAACACTTTCTAATCGACCCAATGGAAAGTATTCAAACAGTTTTAATATACGTTATAAAAACTGAAGTTATGGGTTAGAAATAGACACAATATTCTTTTCGATAGTATTTGCACGAGAGAGAAATTTGGAATATAGGATCAGTAGAAATAATAAAAGTTTTGAAACATTCACAGAAATAAAACATTAAGAAAAAGGTTTACCTCTGTCTTCAAAATTAATTAAGTTATAGTCAACAATAACACAACTTGGAAAATGCAAACAACTATAGGTTGTACTGTTACGAGAAGTCTAACAATTCAGAATACGATTCAAGTATTTACTAATGTAACTAATATTTCAATACTAACACAAAACAGTAGCAAAAATCGACGCAACGAAATTCTAAGTTAAACATTAACCACTAATTGGGTATTAAACATCATTCATTTCGTTGTATTTTCTATGCATTATTTGCTATATTTGTGATTGAAAGGAATTTCTATAATTTTTTAAAAATATAATACCACATATAAAACAAATCTTCTTCGCTGTTGTATTGCTTTGTGTTTTATATTAATAAATAAATAGTGTACAAATTTATTAATTAATATCATAGTGCTTAAGGATGAAACAACTCAACATAAAAATCTTAGTTGGATTTTTCTGACTCCCAAAATAAAATTAAAATAATTTTTTTTAAAACGGATATTCCGTGGAAAGTTTTATAAGGTTAATTTGGAATATTTTACGCCATAAATATCTTTGATACGAAATCAAAAAAAAACACAATGTTTCAAAGATTAATTGGACTTTGAAATTTTCAATTAGTTAGTCAAACAAGAATTTCAATAATCCATATAAAATTATATACTTTTTTTTAAAATTGTGTATTTGTTTGATACCATTTTTGGTGACCATCAACAGTTATAAGTTTATCAATTTCTCTGCATGCTTAATTTTTTCAACCATCTACAAACTAAAGTTTCGGAAATTTGCTGATTTGGATTTTGGATTTAAAAGAGCCAGAACTGACCATACTGCACCAGATATACGGTTACAATGAAAAAAGCATAATCTATATGTAAAAATCTGTAAAATATTAAAAAAATTACTTACAATGTCTCTTAAAATTAAAAACGAGATTTAAAAAGTGGTAATAAGATGAAGCATTAATAAGATATAAATCAATTGCTTTTAACAATTTAAAAAGATTTCTGTGGGGACGTTCTCCCACAAGCATTTGCATGCCCATAGTTGAAACATTAAAAAATCGTAAACCATGATGATTTAAACCTAGTCATTCAAATAAGAGGTGAAAAACCGCTAAAATTGTTTGGCATCTGGAGCACAAAGGAGCTCGATCTTCTAATAAAAGATTTCGCGAGAAATATTAAAAAGTTGATTGCAACTGTCTCGAATTTACTATGAAGTAATGATAATTACAAATGGATTCCAACTATCTTACACCCTAACCTGTTAGAGAAGAAAGTCTTACAAACAAACATTAAACCAGGAAGTAAAATCTAATATCCCTTTTAAAATTTTTCATTACTGAATTTTTAAACATCCCTCAACAATTTTTATTCAGCAAATAGAAAATCATGTTTATTAAAATTATCAAGTAATTTTAAAATCGCATAGTACAGATACCAGCGGTGGGAAAAATTAAAACATGCTAATATAAGAAAAACATGAAATACAAATGAGGATTTTACAAATCATTACCTCCAATGCTGAAATATATATTTTTCAACACAAAAGCCAAATTTTACAAAAGCAAACAACTCTATTGTTGGGAAAAGGTCATGGTCTGAAGAAGTACGCGGAAGCTTGAAATTTGCATCACTCGAAAAATGATTAAATATATGAAATGAGTTTTTTTAAATAGAAAAAAAAGCAGGCAAAATTATGGAAAAGGAAAATTAAAAAGAACAAGATCTAATGTAAAATCGCGTCACCTGTTACATGATTTTTGTGCGGAATCGAAAATTTTAAGGAGAAGAAAATTAATTTCCCAACAGTGGAACAGTGATGATGAAAAGTATAATGACACGGAAATGACTCTTGATACATGAATTTTAATTGTCCAACGATTCAAGGATTTGTCTGACAATGAAATTCGCTGTTATCATTTCTACTCACATGATTTCCACGATTTCCAAGCTATTTTTCTAAATACAAATCACAAGGACAGGGTCAGTGAACTTTTTTAACACTCTAGGCTTGATCGGATGAGAAATTAATAAAATACCAGCTGCCATTGGCGATCAATTTGTTTGTCATATTACAGACTATTTTAAGCAACTAAATGATTTAATATAGAGTGCAATTATCTTTAAAAAAATATTTCACCGTGTTATTCGATAGATTGAAAAACATGAATCCGATTGAATCAGTTAACAGGAAACTAAAAAGTATATATATTACGAAATAAAAGCGGAAGTAATGATTCTATTACAGAATTCATGATAGGTAAAAACACTTGATAAGATGGTTTAAATTCCATAAGAGCATTTTTTTTAATACCAATACAGCTATGCATCGAACTGAATTAAAAAAAAACATTAAAATTAAAAGGAGAAAATTATATGAAAATGAAACTGATATCATTAAATAGATAATGTTGGGGATCTTAGCACACAGATTATAAGAAGATTATTTTAGAATATACGAATACCCATTTTCGTAGGCATGTCATCAGAAAAATTTTCTGACTACGGTTAAATTTACTTTCGTGCTCCATTAAGCGTTGCGTTTGAACCCTATTTCTGGATTCATATCTTATTTCCCCTCATTGAATAATTTATTATTTTTTTTTTTGTGACATGGCGATTCATTTCCGGAACATTTCTAATTATATTTTGCGGTTCCGTTAATTAGCTAAAAGAAATGTTGGATTCAGTGTAGTTGTAAAATTGTTCAATGGAGTAATATGAAATTCCTATGACGTTTTATTTACATTTGATTGCCATTCAACAATAAGTAATAAGCTGTTTAATTTATATTTTGAGTAAAGAATGCCCCCTTCACTTTTACAAGGACCATAATACTTGGTTGTTGTTGTTATTATTAGTTAAATAATTTTGTAGACAATAACTTGGTTTAGTTCAAAAGTATGAAAGAATTATATGAGGCTTATGAGAAAAAATGAAAAGGCAATTTAAAAGTGAAAATTATTTGTGATTTCTACAATCACCCATTAACAAAACAACCTTTTTTAAAAAATCAAATTGATAATTAAGTAAATAAAAGCAATTTTTGGAGATATTTCTACAAAGTGGGTGATTGATCGAAGAAAAATAAACTATAAATTCCCATTACCCAATTCTACAATTGTTGTAAAATGGTCAGCATCAAGTATGAATTTACTTGCTACACATGATTGGGATATACTTAATTTAACAAATTACGATTATTACCAAAATAATAAACCTTGGATAAAATAAAAACAAGTCAATTTCGTACTTTTATAGTGTCTCAGGCACAAAAGAAAGCATTGTCAAAAAAATTTCTTAAAACAGCCATTTTGCTTTATTTACAGCCAGAAAGAATAGTCCGTTTTCAAAGACAGTAAAATTGCACCGTTTGGCATTGAAACTATGCAAACTACGATTTTTCGGTAAAAAGAAAGACGAAATAGCATATATTTAAAATTAAATGGCGTTTCAACCAGCCTTCAGAGAACGTTAAATTACCGTTCCACCATGAATCACGAATCATACTTTCAGAAGAAAGTTATCTTTTTTACCGTTTCCTACCTAGTTTGAGTTCTTTTATGCAGATGAAAATCTACGGGACTTCCATTGTATACATTAATCCAGCTGACCGAATGATGAAAACCTTACAAGACATTCTCAACCGATTATACAAGCATTCGTGTCAAGGTTCGGCAAGCGCTGTTAAGTCTTTTGACCGCTTTATACCTCGCCATTACTCGCGGGTCAAATGGACACGTCTTTTAAGAAAAAGGGTTTTTCTTTTTTAAAAAAGTTAAATGTTAGTAACAGGAGAATAATGAACAGATGGGTTACTGTCTTCATCTCTGAGGTCAATGAGAGGCGTTTTGGAAATGATGCAAGCATTTATTTCCACGTGAAAGTGCATTTTTCATTTCACTTTCTTGAAACTAAATGCTTTTTCATGAGCAATAAAGAAATAAATTAAAATGAGTATTTAGTCAGGCGATTTTATGATTATCGATTAGATACGAAAAAGCTGTTTTAAAGGAACCGCTAAAAAGTTTCGTTTAAAACATTCGAATGCGCTGTTTTTAAATTGACTACAATTAAATGATAAATTTACTTATCAATGAATACTCAATAAATTAACTTATCAATGAATGAAGATATTTTTGTTCTTAACGCACGATGATATCCATACTTATCATTTTTCTTTTCAAAAAAAATGATTTCATATATTCACCTCCCTCACCTGTATTAAACTAGCGCCCCCTAAAATAAGCAGAATTGAAGTTCTTCTATTTATAATACCATCTAATCACAATATAACACCCTAATAATTTTTATCTAGAGATGATCCAGGTCCTACAATCATTTAATTAAAATCGGGAAACAAATCATGATTATCAATTATCATGATTCAATTAAAATATGCTGTCGACCAGATTTTATTAACTTAGGCAGGGAAATATAATTCTACTTGCACATTTCACAGAAATTGGTGGAATAGTCAGCGCAATTTTTTATGAACACATTGTACATAGCAACTTACACCCTTTTTTGCATTTCAAGCCCCGATTTTTTTCATATGCCTCGAAAACATACGCTGCTTTTAGCATAAACTGAGCACATGTTCCAACAATTCATTCATCGTTTTGGAGGTTGAATTCAATTCATTGGGCACCGGTCAGGGCCTTTAGTTTTATTCAAGAAAGAATTTTAGTTTGAAGTAGGAGAAATTCTGTGGAGTATACACTAAACAATTATTTCAGCCAAGATTTGATTCCACTACTTTCAACAGTTTCTTTCAGTCATTACGTTTATATGATAATTGTATTCTATAATTGTAAATTAGTTTTTGCAATTGCAAGGCATGTAGATATATAGAAGCAGCATGTGTATTTAACACTTTGGAAAGTAAAAAACTTTATTTAACAACATTAACATAAAATGGTGAACTTCAATAGCTTAACACAAAGTTATCAATGAATAAAGAAAACTATGCACAAAAATGAATGGTTGGGACAATTTTAAATTTAAAAACGCGTCAGATGAACAAAAAAAATCGTAGTTTAACTCAGAAAGTAAAAATACAGTTTGGCATTTTATTTTATGGATGAAGAGGGAGCACTGGCAAAATAATCGAAACTTTATAACTTTTAGCTTTTAGAAAGAAAGGTATATTACATTATTGGTGTATTCTCCAATGAAAATCAAATGCAAACCATTAATAGATCATAGAAGGGAAATCCTTTTCACAAAGTATCTTTGTAGAATTGAGTATTCACCATTCTTTATAATGAAACACTTGAAAAATAAAACCGATATCCCATACGTTTCTTTAGTTTTTTCTTTTCACATTTGTTTTAAAAAGGTTTATTCCTTACTTGATGACCACATCACTGAAATATTTACCATAAAATGTAAATGAAAATTTCTTATGAAATGTAAATAAGGATTTCAGAATAGCAATGCTCCAGATACAATCAAATCAATCGGAGTATTGTTATGAGCACTTATAAATCTACCAGGTTTCCCTATAACCTACTTTTTTTATATATATGAAAATAATTGATATAACTTTCTGATTGCAACTTTTTTAAAGGAAACAATTGTGATTGCACCCCTAATAAGGCTCATCATACCAGGTCAATTGACCTACAAGAAAGAACGGTTCTCAACCTCACTTCCGTTCTTTAATGAAAATATCAGAAAGAAAAACAAGCATTGTCTGCGACCCTGACATATTTATCCGAAATAAATGCGAAGTCAAGCTTCTAGCATATAACAAAGGGAGCGGCCATGTTGTTAATTGTGATCATAAATTCTTTCTATCCGTTTTTCTAGGCAATAAGTTCGCCGCCGAAGTGCGAATACAGTGTAAGTGTGGGTGGAGTTGTTAAAAGTCGACATTTAAGTTGTGAAATCTTAGAAATGTCACAATCGCAGTAATCACTTTAAATAATTATATTACGTTTTTGTTTATTTCCATTCTTTAATATCGGATTAGATGGACAACCTGAAGCATGAGATCATGTTTTCGGCCTCGAAAATGGAAAAAGTTTTTACGGTAATTTAAGAAACTTGTAGGTTTTGATATTATATATATATATATATATATATATATATATTGTATTATTAAATACTAGCCGCCTTTGGCGACCAGCTGGTTCGCCATGAGTAATGCGTTCTAAAAATTTCAATTGAATCACATATTCATTAGTCTTGAAGTAATGCCGGGCATTGATTGGCCAGAAATTAAAAATGTTTTTTTTTTTCCGTGGTGTTGCCAAAATATTAAATATGTTTTTTTTTAAAGTGAAAAAGGAAGAAAAAAAATTGAATAAATGATTTAGATGTTGCAAACGATTATAGAAACCTTGGCTTTGCATTTATTTTTTTAGAAAATATCACATTTTATAATGGAAAAAGAAATTATGGAATTAATGATACGATATTGAAAACGATTATATAATATGCCATAGTCGGGAGTTTAATGCATATCCTGTCTAAATTCAATCAGGTTTACCATAAATAAAGAAGATTTGTTGAATAAATGATTTAGATATTGCAAAAGATTATAGAAACCTCTGCTTTGCATTTATTTTTGTAGAAAATATCACATTTTATGTTTCTTTTATTTTATCCAGTCACGTGCTAAAAGTATCATTTCTTTAGACTTGATTTCCAATGAAAGTTTTGTTTTTATTTGAACTTCCGTCATTATTTTCTTTTATTTTACAATGCAAGGATATTTAAACATCCAGTGTACAGTAAGATAAGATTATTTCGTCAGAGGACATGCTTCGAAATGCTGAAGCCAAAAAATTTGATTTTACATACTACTTGAAATAAGACTAAATCTCTAGCAGAAAATTTCATATTTTTGAATGCAATTTGTGTGACCTTAATTTTCTTTGTAAACACTAAATCAACGACAAGCCTTACGTATGTCATTTGATTCTGTGAATATAATTTCAGCTCTTAAATAACTGCACGACCAAATATTACTTGTTGTATTAACAAACAAAAAAAAGGAAGTTTATTGTTGTTGTTGTTTTCAACAACATTCTATGAACATTATATTATTAATTCTATTATCTAATTAAGAAACACGTCGTTACCACAATTTTTAATAAGTCCATTAAAATATCAAGAACTCCATTAACATATACGAATAAGATTAGATAATTTTTAGCATTGAAATAATTCATCATTATTAAATTATTGCGTTTCAAATTCTATTCCAGAGATCCGCAATTTCGTTTTTGTGACGGCTTTTGTTGAGATACCATCTTTGCTCAATAAATACGAAATAATAATGTTTAATGGTAAAAATAATATTTTTAATACAAATAACTGAAAAATTTGAAAGAAGGAAAATAGTGAAAAAAAATTTCAACCATCTACCATATTATTTTCCAGAACATCAATCACGCTTGATATTACAATTAAAAAATACGATGGTTTCAAAATATAAACGGCAAATAAAAATTGTTCACAATTCTAATTATAAATCTCTTGAATATCTCAAAATGATTCGGCATTAAATCTGAATACGTAGGAAAATAGCCAGTAATGCAATCATAATTTTCACATCATCTATCAAATTCAATATGTAAAAATAATAATTAATTAAATGACTTAGAATCTTTCAGAACAATTTTTAAATAGGCAGTTTAAAAATATATATCGTATTTTCATACAGAATACAAGTCGCATCAGGGAAAATAATAATATTTCTGATTTAAGAAAAACTAATGATTAAAAATATTTTTTAATCCATCTAAAAAAAAATTACTAAAAAATTACTTAAAAAAATTACTACAACACATTTTAATATACCGTTCAATTCATTTTATCCCGTATAAAATAGCTAATTTACTAAACAAATGATTGCAAACATGCGCGTTATAATTATCAGAATAGCGTTATTTTTGCATAAATTTTCATACTAAAAAAAAAACATTCAATTTAAATCATGTCCTTTTTCCCTGATTCAAATTAATGTATTATGTAAAATTAATAAAACATAATATATTTTTAAAAAACAGATTAACTTGAGTTTTCAAATTTTTTCACATTAAATGGCGAGAACAAAGTTTCTTATATTATTAATTGATTGATTAATTAAATTTTGAGTCGATACAAGTAGCATTGATTAGTAGTGAGTTTGATGAAAAACAAGTAATATTATATTATATATATATATATATATAAATTAGTTTCTTACTTACTAATATCTTTACTAATACAACAAAGAAAAATCTCAAAGCTTGGCGACAAAATAAAAATTATTGGAAAAATTTAATCCATCAATATTTGAAAGAAAAAACACGTAATAATATTAAGTGTCACCCACTACAAGTTTTAACAAATGTATTTGACCATGAGTGGATGAATAAAAAGTAATTTTTGAACAACTGAAAATTTTAACCAGATATATAAATAGAAATATATAGAGTGTGAACTAATAGTAAAAATTGAAAAAATCAGATTGAGGTTGAATTTTGATCTAAAAATCCTCAAGACTTTTAATTAGAGCACCAAAATATTGCAGTCTTTGATAGTTTTAATTGAAAAACCTTAGAAAGGCATAGCTATTTAAATTACAAAATCGTTTGGTTAAACAATCATAGCTTATGTAATTATTTGCCTAGCAAAAGACTTTATGCATTTAATACGTGAAGGGGGAACAATCTTTAAAGAATTCGTTATCACCATTCAATCTTTACAGAGTGATTGAAACTTTGAACAAGATATATAAAGGGAGAGGGTGAACTAATAGTAGGAATTTAAAAATTTGATTTTAAGAATTACTAACAGTATAATATCTCTTATAATAACAATCAAAAATTGAAAATAATTATATATTTGTCATTACACTATGAAAAAAAATTGTTCTTAAATACGGTTTTTATAGTATTTGCTACTATTTACGCATGCATTTTCCAACCAAATAAATTTAAGGGACAAAATGGCAAAACACGTCGTCTGGGACGTTTCAGTAACTTCAAACCAACAGGGAGGGAAGAGGACGAATAAGATTCGAAATGCAAAACTCGAACAAAGGACTTCCTGAGACGAGAAGGAAGAGAACGAAGAAAAAAATAATAGCCAAAAGAAGGCGAAAAAAGAAAAACGCAAAGTTACCTCACATCAGGCGAGAAAACTGGACAAAAGGACCCACTTCAGAAAAATGCAGGCCATTCTTCCAGTGTGTTACAGAAGGGGAGGGGGGTGCACAAAGACATGCAAGCCCCCTTAAGACTCCCCTACTTCCAAAATGAAAATAAAAAGTTACACCAGCAGACTATAGCTGAAGGAACACTGAGTAGTACTTATTTATGAGATGTTTTGGGCACTGCCTCTATATATACTGCTCAGGGAAAAACATAAATAAAGGGCGGAACAAAGGCATATATGATAAACACATCTGCAGTTTTCGAATGATAAAGGTTTCTGGCGAATATGGATGGACGTTTAAAGACAGCCTGCTTATATAGGGGAGCTTAGAATTAAACTATATATTATCAGTGCTTTTGTCATTTTGTTTGTAATAAAAAGAAGTGTAGGGCGTTAGCTCTATGTTCGTTCATTTCGAATTTTAACAGACCATCAAGAAAAAAATATATTAGTTATTTTGAATATAAATATTTATTACAGTGAGAAATATGCTTCAATTATGTTTTAAGAAATGTTTTCGATTGAGCTACAACAGTTCTTTATTTTCATTGCAATCCTATCTGTTGCTGAACTCGGCATTTTTTTATAATTTTGAGTAAAAATTTACATATAAAGATACCAGCAAATGAAATCTTAATAAATGGTAATATTAAATGAAATAAATTATAGCAGCTACCCATTAAAAAATTACATGAAGAGTGAAATCAACCATATTTAATAAATTCTAATTAAACACTATTTTGCACACAAAGCCGAAAAAGATCCAATATATATTAAATTCATTTTTTACCTTATAAAAAAGTAAGCCAAAGAAAAAGAAATATCAAGGATTTATATGTAGTATCATCTATTATAAAAAGAAATAGAATGAACATTTTTTTTTTTCAACTTTAAACCTTCGTATTTTTAAGGATTAAAAATTTTCTAATAATTTATTTATTCATTTCAAATATCAAAGTAGAGAAATGATCCTTTCTTGCTATGTAATAATTTTGAAAAGGGAAAATTGCTTGAGAGTGATAGTTATTATTATTTGCTTTCCTTCCTTATAAATATGATTAACATTCGTGTAAATAAAAAAGCTATTTTAATTCTTCAAGAAAGGGGAATAGCCAAAGAGAGAAACATCTGCTAGTTCGTAAAATATTTCGTATATATAAATGAATATTTTCTTCAAAGCCACATACATAGCATTAAAATTTATTCAAAATTCTTTTCTTCATACGTTATCGTCTATTGTTTTCAGCGCCAATAGGCGAGTAAACAAAATAATTAGGAAACGATAAGTCATAATTAAGCCATAACCCCTCAATATATTTTGAGTATTTTCACCATTCTACACATTAAAAATTCTGAAACCAAACAATACTTTTTAAACAATACAATGAAGTAAGCATTCAGCTTAAGAAATCAAACAAATATAGATTCAAAATTCAATGGCATGTCATAACTTAACTATTGTTTCGGATATAAACGAAAATAACAGATAGTATTGGGTTGCTCGGAAAGTCATTTCGTATTTTTGTGTCAAAATGAAAAGAAATTTTCGTTTAATGAATAAATTATTTATTAAATTATAAAATTGCCATTCTGGTCTAATACCTTTTGCCATATTTTTGGTAGTAACATGATTACACGCTCATAAAAGTTTTGGTCTTTGCTGTAAAAAAAAATTGATCGAGGTGGTTTTTGGCCTCCTCATTTGAAGGAAAAATTTTGCAAATCAGTTCTGGTACTGATGTACTGTTAACACATCTTCTCCACACATATTGGCTAATTTATTTCTGGCTTGAACAGCATTTTTACCTTTTATATAGCAAAAAAGAAAAAAATGACGAAAATGCTGTTTATTGCTCTCCATATTTAAAAGGGCACCATCCAAAAACTACTGCGAAGAATCAGCTGCACTTTTTCACACTCAAGCCTTGCTATATCAGCTCTTAAAACATAAAATGATTTTGCGGTTTAAGTATGAAATTGGGTGCGAAAAATGCAATTAAATCTTTTGTCAGGAAAAAACGAAATTACTTTCCGAACGACCCAATATATATTATTAACACAAAAATATCTCTTAAATTAACACAGAATATTTTATATAGCAATCATGACACAAAGTCGCATGTTACATTCATTTTTTTTAATTGCAAAATATTCTGCTAGAATACATTTCCACTGAAATATGCCACATTACCTTAATTGCAATGCTGTGTGTGAAATGATTTTTACATACGCACAAACACACACAAAAAAAACAATATTTAAATTTAAAAACAAATTTTAAACAGGATCTATTGAATTTTAAAAAGTATTTAATACTGTAAAAATGTCAATAAGTGAGACATTTTTCGTTTAAAGCCTATTGAAAGAAATTATATTCTTAAATCTAAATATAGCAAGAAACATTTAAAAGCCACTTATCCGCCCAGAGCTAAACTGCTGTCAAAAAGGCCTTTTCAACATTCATAAGAAGATCTTTCAAATCCACCAAGGGACAAAACTAATCCGATCAGCAAGTGTGCGGTCCTAAACATTTTCTCACAATATATACAAAATAGCATAAGCCCCCCCCCCACCCTTGTGGCACTTCAGCAAAAATATAAAAATTCAGCAGCAACCCCAAAAACTTCTTGAACAATGCATACTCCAGAGACAAAAATTTGCCACCCCATAATGTTTAACCACAAGGACCCAATTGCTTTTCAGTTGCTCAGGAAGACCATATTGTTGGGAACATCGGGGTCGTTCCCTCCTCAACTCTCCCATTTCAACGGATTAAGTTACCAGGATTATTGTAAAATCCGAGACGGCCTTTTTCCACTCCCTACGTCTGGAGTACCAGAGTTTTTGAGCTCTACACTAGATAGATTTCCAATTCTAGGGGCTTACTCATAATGCTGCAAGGGAAAATTGGAAAAAAGTTGAGATCAGACAGTGGGTGAGTACTTTTGGTCACCAATCCCACGATTCGATATTTGGGATCCAACCTCTTCAACCGGATAATGCACCGACAGATGGTTTTACGGTAGTTAATAAACCTGCCACGGTCAATCCAGTCTGTGGCGGATAAAAATCAATATGTGGGGGTCTTTTATAAAACACCTGGCAAAATACGAGATGCGATACGACTGGCGATACGATTTCATGCATGTTTTTCGCTTACTGGATAACATGAAAATGATCTGCAATTTGACAACTGATTGAAAATCGAGTTACACCATATTTTGTATATTTTGCACACATAATTTTAAGATAATATACATAAAAAATACAATTAATTCAAAAATTCTCCTATTCTTTAAACCAATTATCAATTAATTACATTTCTCCTATTAATTAATAATGAAAGAAAAAATATATTGTATTTATTTATAATTTTCATGTTGTAGCACAGATTGTAAATCAACCTGAAATAATTAATTTTTTTGGTTGTTAAATGAAAATAAATCGTTCGGTAACACAATTTTCAGGTACATAAAACTCAATATATTTAGTTCTCAGATTGTAAATCAACCTGAAATAGTTAATTTTTTTGGTTGTTTAATGAAAATAAATCGTTCGGTAACATAATTTTGAGGTACATAAAACTCAATATATTTAGTTCTCCACAAAGCATTTGTTGCTTGATAGACGAATATTCTAATCTCTTTTTTTTTTCTTTTCATTTTATGATTATTTTAATAACTCAATAATATAAGAGATACTACTTTACGGCCAAAATCAATAAACAGTACTTATTTTATTGAAGTGTTAAAAAAATTATAAACAATACAAGAAATTGGCGATCAACAAACTCATAGATAATTAACAACTACAAGCTGTAACTATCACACACCCTTAATTGATATATATCCTTAAAATGAAATACACAGATGAAAAATATATTTAAAAATTTCATTACAATTCACATTTATATAAGTATCTATAAAGCTTTATCTATTTTAATACATTGATTATTTAAAAAACCAAATGCTTTTTTTAATTTCTTCATAGGCAATCAAAAAAATTCGCAAGTGAAGGTCAATCAACACTATAATGCATGCAACACAATAGTAGTAAAACTTTTTAAAATATTTTTCTAAGAAATTAACTTAAATATTCCCACGACTTATTCTCTTTGGGCGTGGCTGGAAATTTGATTGTTCTTCTTTTGCATAACAAATCTTTACCAACTGAAGAGAAATTGGGAATTTGAAAACTATTTTCTAATTATGCTGAGCGCTATACATGCAATCAAAGCAAGCATTCATTTAAGAAAAGTTATGAAATTCTTCACTCAAACTCCAGAGTTAATTCTCGCTTCCTTTTCAAACATGAAGAAAGCTGCTGAAGTTTACGGCAGTCGTAAAAGGATTGAATGCTTAAGTCTTAAACGGGATCTATGGATTTCAGAAATTTCGTCGTTATCTAAGTGCAGCAATACAGAACATTTTTTCCCCCTCCTAAACTTCCAATCCTCGTATGCGGATGAATGAAAAGGAATTCCAAGTCAAACAATGTGAGAGATATTGCCTTTTCTCGAGTTAAGACAATATTTATAATATTGGTATTTGGAAGAATTTAGTTGCAAGACGATTTCTACATATTCGATTCTAGGCGATGATTGCGCTTTCAATGGAAATAAAGACAAAGATAATTCCACATTCAAGAAGTAAAAGATGCGCTGAAACTTAATCAAAAAAAAAAAAATGAAATACTTCGTTCTACTTACAGAATTCTACATTTTTAAAAACCTATCGAATATTGCATATTAATTGTTTAAATGCTTCAGCAGCGTAATACAGAAAAAGTCAGAAAGAAATTTAACATTTTGAGTACATTTGGCGTGTAAGAATGACATATTAAATGCGTTTCAAATACAAAAGTCGTTTTAACGAAATGTGTAGTCAAAGGGTCATGTAGTCATGTAGAAATGCTATATCCTATCAAAAGATCAAAACAACAATAATAGTCCATTCTCTTAATTTACCTTCATTACTAACGATATTAAAGCTAAAATATTTAATAACTGTATTGAAAGTATGCGAAATTTAGCCATCTTAGAAGATAATGCGAATTACAAATGAAATGAACTTTGCAAGATAGGAACAGGTCACTTAATAATGTCGGTGCAATATAACGTTTAACGATAAGCAATTCAAAACTTTCCCACTGTAGAAGACTTCCATCCTTTAATTTACTTTATTGCACTTTTTTTATGCGTCTTAGGCATTCTTAATTATAGAAGTATTTTATATTCCTACATACCATCTGACTAAGGCAGAGGCATACGGGCAGTTGCCCTCAGCCCCCATATCAGAAGGAGCACCCAAATCAGATAAGAAAGTTTATTTTAAGTTCCCGTCTTTAATGGGGGGGATTGCGCAGCTATTTTAGATTCCAGTCAATTTTCTTATTATATATCTATAATGAGGTGAAAAATTTAAATACCTCCATAAAGTTCGGTTCTTCATTATTGATGTAGTGAAGCAGGGGGAGGGGACACCAAATAAATTTTTGCCCCAAGCCCCAATTAGGCTAAGTCGGAACCTGCATATAATTCTGATATTCAAGGCATTGCCTTCAAAAATTCTTTTAAATAAAAAAAAATAATAGTAACTTGTCTGTATTCGACATAATGGTTGGATGTCATACATTAGCGATAACATTTGAAATAATTTTATAACTACATCGTCACTCTACGGGTTGGGGAAAAAAAGAAAAAAAAAAAAGTCAAGTCAGTTGGCTTACCAAATTTTCTGAGAAATTCGTTTCTTTGAAAATTTCAAAACAGGAAAGGTACTTACCTAAAACGAAGAAAAAACAGTAATTAAATAAAATTAGAAACTTGGAAACTACTGTTTAAATTATAAATGTAATGAAATATTTTATACTTAAATCTCCTTATACCAAAAAACTATGAAACCCTTTGATTTAACCTCAAATTGTTAAAAATTATTTATTCCACGTTAAATTGCCATTTACAAATTTTTATTTATTTATTTATTTATTTATTTTTGCTCTTGCTGTCAAGTATCTACGTTCAGAATTAACTTTATAAAAAATGTTAGAAAATTTATAGATTTTTTTAATTTTTGAAGATCATAATTTTTTTAAAAATAATGTGAAATAAAAATGAATCAGCTAGAAACCACAAGTATTTTTTAGAGTTAGAAAAATAATTTCTTTGTTTCGTTAAAAGAAAAAATTTATTTATCAAATAAATTGTTCTTAATCTCATAGATAAATATATTACCTTGTTCCATTTTTTGTTACCATAAAAATTTAATGTGCTTCTATTCTATCTTTAAATATAAGGCTTATCTGTTAAATAACGTGAATTTTTCAATTTTCAAAATGTTTATTAATTTTTAATGAACAGATTCTTTATTATGTAATTCAGAAACTTTAAGCCACATTGCAAAATAGTATACATATTTGAACAAAAAATCGTCACTGTTTTCATCCACGAGATTTTTTATTGAACGTAAGCAATTGAAAACCTGCAATTGAAAATAGTATTTAAAAATGAATAATAGTAGAAATGCATAATAGAAATATAAAAATCAATACACGTCGTCAACGAATGAAATTAAACAGAAAATTCAAACGGTTATATAAAGAACACTTTCTAAGTTACGAATATTGTAATAAAAAATGATATTTTTGCTCAAAATCAATTCATTGATGTAACTACTTAGATTAATATCGTATTATCTTGGTTTACTTTTTTTCGTGGTCAGGTGCAATTATTTACATATTTATAAATAATTGCAATTAAAGAGATTGCAAAAACCTGAATATAAAATTCTACATTGTGTTCATGAAAAGCAGAAGGAAACAATAAGTTACACTCAATTTCACATGAAATGTCAAAATTAAGAGATTAATTAATTTTTTGAAAATTATTCGTTTGAACATAAAAAAAATAAACAAAGAACAAACGATTGCAAAAATTATAACGAACACTTTAAATACAAATTTAATGTTCCACCATTCAGTTGAAAATCGACTCACGTAAAAGATAAAAGCGTGTGAACTGCGACGAATAATTGTTTATCAAAGAAAAATTCTAGAAGATTGAAAAAATATATATACTGACAGGCCAGAATTTATTACGAGATAAAGAAAATCTAATTATCTTTCGAGTGTCAGAAGCTGAACTAAAAATTATAAAACAACCGGTGCAAAATTTCTGTTATCGTTTAAACGCTCGTTTCGAATTTTAAATTATTCACTTTAGATTTTCAAATGATAATATTTTTTAATTTACACTCATACTGAGAGTAATAAAAAATATTGCCAAGTCGATAAATTATTTATTACCCTAATGAATATCTAAATAACATCGTAAACTGAGTCGGATGTAAAGATCATTACGCCCTACGATATGTTGCAGTTAATCAGAGAAAATAAATAAGATCAGAAGTAAAGAAAATAATTTAATATTTTTCTCTTAGTAGAATCAACAGTTATAAATTTTTACCAAACACGGTTCTAAATAATAAAAAGAACATCGAGAATAGGTGCTAAATTCAAATGCAAACATTAACATGTCAAGAGATATCTTGACAAAAAAATAATTTATATATAACATACATACTAGCTATTACTCGCGACTCTGGTCCACGGGGAAATTTTGATGTATATGTACGAAAAGCTATCAAATAATGACAAATAAAAAATTAAACCTAACCTTAAAACGATACATTTAAAAGTATAAGCATATACGAAAAATATATAACAAATGCAGTTTAATAACAAAAGCACAAAACTAACGTGCAAACAGTTTATTTACATTGTATACCCAAAATAAAACAAAACAGCAAATCAAGTCCAGTCAAATCCATTTTATTTACTGATCAAGATTAAAATAGCTAAGATAGTATTATATACATAATTTTTAAACTTTTAATTTGAATGAAAACACAATTTTCAACAATCATGGGCGAACTTTCAAAGTCAGTTGGCGTGACGCACATTGACTTTCTTGCGCCAGCTGGGGCAACGCAATGCAGATTAGATATTATTTATTTCCTTTATTCGTTTTTTTTGCTATTATTATTATTTGAAAGAACTTCAGAATGAATCCAAAAGATCTATTAATTAACAACATTTGATTTTAAATAGATCAAACACTATAAAAAATGAATCGTTTGAAATAATCGGTCGAAATTCTTCTAACCCTAACCTCATTTCTGTTGGGGAAAAAGAACTGGATTTATCTTTGGCAGGATTTGTCCTCAGCGTTTTGGCGCGAAAGTCAGTTTTATTTAATAAAAAAATTAACTAAAATTGATTAATAAAAAATTAAAGAATAAAAAGTAGCGTATGTTCTATTCATGCCTATAATCTATCTTTGTGCTAAATTTTATCCAATTCTATTCAGCCGTTCTAGCGTGACTGAGTAACAAACATTCATCCATCCATCCATCCACCCATCAAAACTTATACATTTATAGAAGTAATTATATATATATATATATATTAATAATTTCGTTAAATCAAAGAATAGTATTTTTTCCCCACAGTAAAAAAAAAAAAAAAAAAAAAAAAAAAACAGTACTTTATATCCAAAAAAGTGGGATTCAAAATGGCAGAAAATCTGCTTTAGTTTCATTGTATTAATAGCCCATATAGAAGTAATTAAATAGTTATTTTGCGATGACCTAGCAACAATATATTCCGGTCTACCGATGAGGAACTGACACATCTGTCTTTGCATCACATGAACGGGTTTGGTTCACGGCATCAAACATAATGTGCACCAGACATGCATGCAAGATAGATTTTTAGAGGAATCGAGTTTTGTACTAGTAGTACCCTCGCAACAAAACCGATAACTCATCACTGCCACCATGGCCTTCAAAATGGCAAAAAAATATCTGAGAAATACTAAAATCCCTCGTTTGATAAATCTAATTCTTTTTAACCGATTAATTCAGTTTTAATCAAAAATTGAAACATAATTTTTTGGAAATAACTGCTATTGGAAATGGCCATTTTCACGCATGAGTTTCACGTCTATGTTTTGAAGACCCAGCTACAGCAAATGACACTGTTATTATATGTTTGTGCCTTATCCTATTAGTCTTTATAAATAAAATGACATAAAAACACAACTATTTAATTTACTTACCACATGGGATACTCAAAAAGTATTTTTCTGTACTTTATATTTTAAGGATATGGCTAAATATTGGCGATGTAGTTAAAATAATTGGTACTGTTTTAAAGTATACTTCTTGTTCCTAAAACCATAACTATTTAATTTTCTTATTGCATGGGGTACTCAAAAATTAACTAAAACTAATCATTTATAAAAACTGAGTTTTAAAAATAAAGGTTATACTCCATAATTAGCGAGGCGAAGTCAGCAAAAATCACATCAACAAAAACAATAAAGTGTAGAAAATCATAGCAGAAACAAATGATCTTGAGGATTGAGCACGTAACTGAGAGGCTCAAACTGCCGACACAAAAAGATAACAATAAAAAATCTGAAACAATAAAGAACTCAGCAGATTTTCCCACGCAGGGAGCTTGAAGTGATAAAATAAAAAGAAAAGAAAAAAATGTTGTTGCCGAAAGAGGGCTTTTTTTTCGCCATCATTTTTTCCTCCATTCTTAATTATTATCAATTACAAAGAGATAACAAGGCAGGGGTCACTACATAAGTTTTAATGTCAAGTACCCCTACTTAAAGAATTGAGATAACGGTGACGAAAGCCCGAGCAGCTTCAGAGCCAAAGTGAAATACATAAATTGCTTCTCTCCCCTGATTACACGCGTTTAAAAAGCCAGATTATGACCAACTTCTTAAAATCTCCAACGAACTGTGTTTAAAATATTTAATTTAGTTTTTCAATTATTAGACGAGTTTTTCAAAAACTGAATTCGGTATAAAGACAGAAGTTTTAAATCATTTCAAAATATTCTTGCAACAAATGAGACGTTCCTTTACAAGGGTTATCAAATAAGAAATTTTTGAATTTCTCAACCGGGAGAAGAATATCTTACTCATAGATTCATAGAAATGAATGAACTGAGCGAATACCTTATATGCAGGCGTTTTTTTTTTTTTAAGTGGAGGGGATAGGTCTTCAGAGGGGTAAAATTTTACTTCCATGGGTTTAAATTAAAATTTTAAAAACATGAAAAATAATTAAGAAAATTATGGTGTAAAATATTTTAGCACATTTATTGAACTAATATAACTTAATATTAAATGTCTTTATTTTCACTTGGTAAATAATTTGTTACAGAAAATAGACCGCTAATAACCCATCATACCCATTCATTTACTTAATAGTATGCTATTTAAAAAAATTAACATTTTATTCATATGATATTGGGAAAAAAAGTTATGATAAAGATTTATTTAGATGAACACTTTGTAAATTTCTTCTTCCGGACTTCATTGTAAAATTTTCTTTAAGAGTATTTCCCGATAATTTAAAGAATGAGTATCAAGAAATGTAAGACGACTCAGATTAGTTTTTGGACAGCATCAAAATTAGAATTACATATTTACTTCGAAAAGCTTAAAAATTAGCTCTTGCATTTAGTAAATTATTAAGAATTGAATGCAAAAATTAATGATTAGTTTTTCAGAGGATAAGTATATCAAATTAAAAAATAGGCAGATATTTTGTAATTTCAGTACTACCAAGGTATGTGTAGATATTCTTTGGCCGCCAAAAACAGTGAAAACAGCTTATAATCAAGTAACAGAAATTGTCATATTATAAGCAAGGAAAGTTTTTTAATTGTCCCCGCCCCTCCATTTGTTGGGCTCATCAGAAGTAAGTGCGTGTCTTTAAATAGCAATTATTAAGAAAATAATTATTACTGATGGCATACAAAAATTATTGTATAAGTTCTTAATGTAATAATTACTCTCGTTTTCTAATTCATTAACTGTTTTTGATAACTTACTCCTAGTTCGTTGCATTTGAAAGCTTAAATTAATCACTTAATTGTCATCTTGATAGTAAAGAAAATAAAGCCTCTTCTATTTTGGTAATATTTTCTTATTTTGATTCATATGGAAATTCATTGAAACTTGACTTATATAAATCCGAAATCACTTTAAAATGGAGCTGTAATAGTTGTTAATGGTTTATTTTTTGCCTACAAGTATTAAATGGTTGGTTGGTTGTGTGTGGTTTATTGGCGCAAGAGCCATACCTGGCCAAACTGCGCCAAGCATATGGTAAAATTAGAAACGAAATTTAAAACAACACGATTTTAAAAGAAGACGTAAGTTATTGAAACCATGTGAAATGTATTGAACACATGAGTATTAAAAGAAAACGATTTTAGTGTAAGACAGATAAAATTGGGAAAATTGCTCGAAAATTTCCAACGTTATCAAATATATTGTAAAAGTTATCAAATATATTGTAAAAAACTAATGGCTTTCAAGTAATTAAAAAGATTTGGATGGTATGTTTCATCCATCTACAAGTATTAAAATTCGATAAATCGATGTACGTATGGCACTCGGGAAAATAGTAGCGGTTAAAGCTTGGCAACTTAAATGCATCTGAATGATTTACCTTATATTCAACAGCTCACAGGGATTTGATTCAATATAACAAAATCTGCACTGAATGAGGCAAGATTGATTCAAGAATATAATTACAGAGTTCCTGCATTAAAAATTAATAAGGTCACTGCTCATTAAAAAAATACTAGACAACAGATGGAGGGAGGGTAAAATTGTTTTAAAAAAATACATTTTACTTAGATTACTACTTTCATTCATTTGAAAATCAACTTACAAATTTCAATTCTTAAAAATGAAAAAAAGTCTTAAATATATTCAATTTTTTTTTGTCTAAAAACTTTGAATATATTTAAGGTTTAATAATTTTTAATTTTTTACAAATGCTTAAAATATTGAATAATTAATATAATTTAATAATTAAAAAATTTAATAAGATTTAATAATTAATAATTTTTTTAAATAATTGAAAAATTATTAATATAATTAAAAACAAACCTATCAACAGCAGTAACACGGTTAACAAGAAAAGTGCATACACCACTTTTCACCCCATTCATGTACAGATGACACTTTCCGGTCAAAAGCGGACCAAAAAAGAAGCCGGTAGTTAAAAAAAAAGTTGGAAGAAACAGAGGGAATTATCTGCTTGATTAAATTAAATAAAAATGAAAAAGTGAATGGCTTTTATACCTGAGGAGAAAAGAATAAAACGAAAATTAAATATAGAAAAAGAAAAGGAAAGAGAAAAAATGGTTGAGAGGCGTGTAAGCTAGTTTCTTCAATCTTGCTTGCATCTTATTTTAAGCTTTATCTATTCGATTCTAGGAGGAATAATGTACTCGGTTAGAGGTTATATTAGGGGATAAAATAGTGAATACCGAATGGTAGTTTACAGGTGGGAAAATGCAGCGAAGCAAATTTTACAGGACTTATCACTAATTAAAAGAAATTTTGCTTTGGAATCTAGAAATACATATTTGCGTCCAATTTCATTTTATTATTATTTCACCTCTACTTAAAAAAATCTATCTTGCATGTTTAAATTTTGAAATAGCCTGCTTTTAAGGATACGAAAATAATTTTGAATCATATGCTTATTAAGAAGCAATAATTTTAGTATAAATTTTGTAAGCAAACCAAAGGATAACAAAGAAGCAAATAATTTGTTGTTCTTCTGAATATTTTGAAATTTGACTTTTTAGAAAAATATCGTTTACGTTTAAACATATATTTATTGCTGCTTTAATAAAATAAACTATTTTGTAATGTTGTTCATATCTGAATATTCTGAAGTTCGATTTTTAATATATCTTTGCATTTTAAAGGTATAATTCCACTGCCTCAGTTATCTTTATTCATGTTATAACATAAAACAAATAAAAAATTAATTATTCTTTAAAAACTATTTATTTGCCTGAAAAAGGAAAAACTGAACTATGAAATATGTGGGAAATTAATTGTAATGTAAATGAAAACTTTATATACATAGAAAACTTCTGTGATCACAAGAATGGCGCGCGCGCGGGCGTGTGTATGTGTTTTTAAGTAGACAATTTTTAAAGAAGAGGATCTTTTAGAAGGAATGGTTAATTTGTAAAATTTCTTAAGTAAGAAAATGATTATAATAATTTTGTTTTGTTTTTTTTATTTTCTAAAAAAAAAAATTGATTTAATTTTCAGAACAGCTCAAAATCAAAACATACAAAAAATTAAACTACTATCTTTTTTTTAGTCAAACAACAATGCTATTTATATGTATATAAAACCATATAACATATTTATTACAAAAAGAAAATGTTTACATAAGCATTCTTAAATAGAGATTTTGAGACGAGCACTATCGTTCTACTTTAAAATCTCATATTAAAAACGACTTTTATTAATCGCATAGCTATCTATAATCACCACATCGTTATTAAAATTCCCTACCGCCCCTTTATAAGCCACATTTAAATAATGATTCAGTCAAATTTTGCGATACCCCTTTCATGCACAAATTAATACTTTCTCCCTCCAAACTACGAAACACAAAAACAGTTCGAACCAAAGTAGACAGATAGGAACTACTTTTCCATAACTAGCAGCCATCCCAACTGCAATTGGTGCACGATCCCTTTTAAGGCGCCGTACCTTCCTTGTCCAGCGCGTAATTGGCCCTGGGCACTTAAGTAAAATGTTACGGGTGCCCCCGTACTAATTACTGTCATTAAAGGGAAGAAAAGAATAATGGAAGAGTGATTCAATTATGAATATTAATGCCAGCGAAGATCCGCTGCTGGAAAATGGTTCAGCAGGCCCAATCGGCCATGAAATGATGAGTCGTTCCTGATGCCATTATTGACTTGGGAGCTCTATCCGGTGAACGTCCGAAGACCGTTATAGATGGCTATTCGCGCGAGACACGAAATTAAATCTTCACCTTCCAAACTCCATTGTGTATCTGCACCTAACACAGTGTCAGAGGTTAATCAGGATTTGAATAAATATATCTTCGCTGAAGATAATGTTTCAGCAATCAATATCGGAAATGAAATACGCTACACCCGAAGAATTATTTATTCTTATTATGTAAAAATTTAGTGCCGTTTTTGACAGGAGATATCATTTTACAGATGCAGAAAAGGAAGAAGGTAAGGACTGCAGATTTTCCAATGCTAATAACATTGAAGGAATTAGTCTTGTTCCTCTGAAATATTGATTTAATGTAAGCGGATTTCTTAGAATGGAGATTACATCTATTCGATTCTGACATCTCTTTAAATAAAATTTATGATTTCTTTTAACATGAAATCTAGCCAGAAAATTGTCGAAGGATTGTTATATATAGACATTTCTTTATCCATGATCAGAATGCTAGAATATCTTTAAAACATTCAGAAAAGTAGAAAAAAAAATTATATTTAAAATTGGATTTAGCATTATTATAAACAATTTGCATAGCATGATTACCAACACTAAAAGAAAGAAAATTTGAAACTGCGAAAAAGGTAAAATTTATCGTCACAATTTGTAAATACCTAAGAAAAGCAGAAAACGAATAATTCTGCATTCTAAATTTTATTTACCAAGAGTTGAATAATACTCTTTTATGTTAGAATTTTAGTTGTACCTTCTAAACACACTGGTTTGTTTCTAAATCGGTAGAGTTAAGAAAATGTTCTAAATCCATTCTTTTCATAATTAATTTTAAAAGTTGTATTTAAAAAAAATCTTTCTGTCACAAAAAGTTTCAACATTATTAAGTATACTTAAATTTATTTATTAATATTGAGCAGATTATTACAAAATTTATTTAGTTAAATAATTGTTTAACTGAATAATTTTTAATTATTTAGTTAAATAATCAAAAAATGTAACATGAGTTAAGGCTGTAATATAAAAATTTTAATAGGAAAAACGCTGTATATTTTTAACGAATCATTTGAATATAAATGTGAACACACATTTATATTATTTAAAAATTGGGCCAGACATATATAAATTGCATATCAAAGATAATATGGAAGTTGTTTTTTTCGTTTAATTTTTTATTTCTTATGAAAAAAAATTCAAATAAAATGAATCTGATATGTTTAAATAACAAGCTTAAATTTGCATGCAATTTAAATCGAGGGCAGCTGTACAGAAAAGTCGCTTCTCTTTCTAAATTCATTACCTAAAAACCAAAATAGAAATGCTTAATTAAAGCAGTTGCAGGATATCGCGTACAAACCTTTAGAAAGAAATACCAAAACTAACACGCAAGAAAAACTTAATGGCTAGAAACACGAGAGTGAAGTGAAAACAGCGCGTATAAAAACTTCTTTCCAGTTGAAACTTGTAGAACTAGGTTAGTACAAAGAAGTTATTGTGGACACGGCATCAAGTGGACGTGCTGAATATATATATATATATATATATATATATATATATATATACACAATCATAAAATTATTAAAACAATCAAAACCCATTTCTTGGTCAACAAAAATTAAAACGAAACCAACTAGGTCGAAATCGAAATTAAAACTCAATTCGGAATTACACGCTAAAAGTTCACAAAATGAAATAGAACCAATTAATGAAACAAATCCAAACTACTATAATTAAAGAATTATTTAAAAGGAACAAATCACGGAAACGAAACCAAAACCGGAATCGAAACTAAAAATCATTACTGATTCAAACAAGTTTAAGAATTAAAAAAGTTTTCCAATCAATCATTGTATTTGGAGAGCGCAAATGCAGTTACAACTAAAATACAAATGAATCTAAATTAATTAACAAAATAAGCTAAGTAAAAAGTAACACAACCGAATCAAAACTATAACCAATAGAAGGCCGGATTCTTTTTCTATAGGTTATAGTTTTGAGAATAGGCATAAAAAAGGACACTTTTCTCTGTCTCTCTTTCTTTCCCCGAGACACTAACAGAAAATCAATGCGAGATGAAGGACGCGTTGCACAACGAAAGTTCTGAAATGAAAAGATTCGACAAATGCAACCTAGGGAAACTTAATTTCCCAGGCAGAGCAGACGAATCTAATGAACCCAAACGATGTCTATGTAAAACAATGGGGTGTTTGGTACAAATAGGCGTTGCGAATCATTATAAATGCCTGAAGGTTTCAAGATGCAGAGAAGACATGATAAATAAGAAATAAGAAAGATAAGATTTAAATAAGAAAAATTTCACCTCTTTTCAGATTCGTAGAATAATCTCAATCTTTCAGCAAAGCAAAAAAAAAGGGAAGAATATTTTTTGAATGCATAATCAGAGGATTTATGAGTATTTAAGTACAAAAAATGATATCGACATTTTTTCAAACGAAAAACTGATATTTCAATTGGTTTTGTCAAAATTTGTCCAACTTTATGCGTTTATCTAAACTAGTTTTAACTAATTTTAATCTTTCCATTACATTTACAAATTATAATTGATATTCCAAATGATGATGTAAAGGTGCTTATGACCACTTTGTCACACTATAGAATAAATATCGTTATTCCTATCTTTTCTAATTAAACAGGATAGCCATTTCAAATGATATTTCAAAAAATATGTCTTCTGCAGCAGCAACGCGCCAGTTACAGGTTATTTATGTTATAAATAAATACTTGAATCAATTAAAAATTCTTCAAAAAAAAAAGAAGAGTTAAAACAGATACTTCAAAATCTCCAACATTTGTTTTCACACTGACTTATTCCAGAATTAATATTCACCGACAAAAATACGTTCTCTTCCCCCTCCCCCTCAATTACTTAGAGCCTGTTTGTGTCAGCATTCGGCAGAAAAGATGTGTTTAAATAGGAAATCACAAGAATGTTTTTCATCCCGTCTCAGTAATCCATTTGTCTTCCTCGCGGCTACAAAAGAAGCGACAAGAGAGGGTTATGAAGAAGATCCTCCACTTTTCTGCAAGCGCACGCAGATTTCAGTCCTGTTATCGAGCTATTCAAAACAGCAACGGGAGCATGTTCCTTGCTTTTCCGAAATATTACATGGAAAGGGATTTCGGTTATCCTATCTCCTCTCAAAAGATGACGGATGCACGGAAAATGAATGTGTCCCCTCGCTCTCCAAGGATGGATAGCCTGCGGCAACTCAGGACAAGAGGATATTTCTCAGAATATCCCACCGAAAGGCGGTTTGTATATTTAGAGAACAAAACTAAAATTGAATGTTAAGATGTAAAGATGGGTTGTAGAGCCTCGGGCTTTATATAGATCATGACACGATTATGTTTAGCTTTGAAAAATGACTTTGGACAGAAGAAACAGATAAGAGTTATGAAAAATTATTATAGAGAAGATTCGAACAGGCCAAGCCAATTCGAAAAACCAATATCTATTTTGAATTGCTATATAATTGAATTTCGAACAGCTCGGAGTGCGATACAAAATTCCCAAGCGTTATACAAAAATGCCTTTGGGTGATATGCATTCTTATCTCATATTTTTTCAAGCACAAAAGCGATTCAAAATCGAAGATAATTGTAATTTTTATACATCAGATATATTTGTACTTGTCACTCATTTTTCAACAAAGAAATTTTAAAATAATAATAATAACAAAAATGGTTGCATTTGACGACAAAGCTTATTCGTCCGGATTTTTTGGCTGTTTAACTATTAATATGGCACCCATTTTGTAAAATTTCACCCTGTTATTTGATAAAACTAAGAGGCATGAATTTAATTGGTCATTCTGCTATAAATTACTGTAGGAACAAATAAAAGTGTACACATGAAATAAAAGAAAAGCGAAAGTCCTATTCCAAAGTTTCTGTCATAGGAAACGACTTTTTTTTTTTTACTTCGATAAAAATATGCAATTGAATCTTCTGAGGAATTAGTTCTCTTTTCATCATAATAAGCATTATAACAGATTTTATATTAAACTTCAAAAATTTATTATAAAATTAAAAAAAACGACAGCTAAGACTATTTTCACGTTGATTAGAATTTCCATTTCATGCCTATATAATTTCATCTGATTGAATGAAGTTTTGGGTAGCACGGCGATTCCACTCCAGAGTATTTTATGAACATTTTGAAGCTTCATAAATTAGTGAAGCATTTAATTAAATACAGACGTAAAAAATTTTCAATGAAGTGCACTCAGAAATCTACTTACATTTTGCTATTGTTTTTTAGCAATAAGGTCAATAAGGCACATCGTTAGTGTTTATATAAATTCAAAAGAGCATGATTAATCGAATTTATAGAAAAGCCATTAATTATATATTAGAACAAACGCATTAGACGAATGTTAGTATCATCAAATATAAAATACATCAAAAGCTAAACTAAACAAATACTACATTTTCCGATTCAGAAAAAAAAAATTAAAAAAAGTAGGCTAAATCTAGAGCATTCTTCATTTCAATTGTCATTTTAAAAACTTTTTTGCTTTTGAAAAAAAAAAAGCTATATTCTGTTGAATGAGCATACCTTTCCTTTAACATCAATTATTAATATTATAATTGCACAGTATCTAAAAACTACTTAATAATTTACACATACACAGAATTCACTTTCCTTCAGCTGATATACAAGATTTTAATGGGTGGGAGGCTATTCGCATTTAATCCATAACAAATAAAAAGTCATTGTCCAATCTGATCAACAAAAACCAGTCAAAATAAGAAGCTATTGTTATTAGTTTCGTGACTGTCGATTCAATTTTTACGCGGCTCTGAAAAGTTGAATTTTAAAGTAGCCTCAGTTAGTATCAGAAATTAATATTTTAATTTTCATATATTAATGTAAAATATAGGGCAATAACCAACTTTATTTTCCGGAAAAATTAGCATTTATTTTAAGTAAACCTACATATCACAATACTAAAAAAAATGTTCAAACATATGTGAAATAAAATAAATCTATAGCACTGTAAAGGTCGAATTCATGTTATAATATGAAGTAAAGACAGAAGATGAAAAAAGCTGAAATCAATTTCAGCTTATGATTCCATGTAAATAATGGCTTAAGATTGAAATTATTTGTCTAACGTTACAAATATTCATCCGATAGCTAAAATTTACTGAATTTACAATAATGAAGCCATACAGGTAATTTTTCAATTTCATCAATAATCCATCATTTTCACAAAATCCAACAGATGCTTTTTATAATGCTTGTACCTTTTTTTTCGGGGGGAGGGGGCTTTAAATATCTCGGTAATAATTCAAATAATAAAGGATTAATAATAAATAATTTGGAAACTTACTCAGTAGTAAAATTTCAAAAACTATTAGCTATATGGCAATATATATATATATAT